>JAJOZX010002812.1:0-145000 GCA_023014485.1 Bathynomus jamesi
CTGTTTTTTTATGGAAATGGTGAGTAAATCGACAGAACACCCGCTACTGGTCTCAACAACCCTCACTGGTATACCACTTCAAAGTAACAAGGTGCATCTCGGGATGGTATGGTGTGGCATTTGGAAGGATCGCATCATAGCCCCCCCCTTTTTCAATGAACATTCACTGGAGGCACCTACCTACGTTGCTCAAGGAAGAAGCATTTCCCAGTATCTTGACGAAGAAGGAAAATTTCCAACATGGTTCCAGCAAGACTGCGCTCCTGCACATTACAGCACCCAAGTAGGGAATACCTGTACCAACAATTCCCTGGTCATTGGATAGGACGTCGAGGCTGTGGAATGGCCAGCTAGAAGCCCGGATCTCACGCCACTAGATTTTTATCTCTGGGCCACTTGAAACGCTGGTATACGCAGAGAAAATTAGGAGTGTTGAACATTGCGGCAGCCATTATTGGGGCATGTAACACCATTACTCCTGACATCATTCACCATGTGCTTGCTGACTGGGTATCACGTCTGAATGTGTGTATTGAAAACAATGGACATATTGACACGTTTCTGTAATAAAGCTTTTGTTTTGCCTTTTTTTATTATTTTTCCTATGATGCCAGACTTATGGGACACCCTGTACTATATATATATATATATATATATATATATTAGACCGTTTCACGATTATATGGTAATTTTTCAAATTGAATTTTGATAAACGCACACACACTTATTTTTTTATATAAAGGAAGAAAAACAAATAGACAAAATTCATTTTATTTGAATGATAAAAAGGCACCCCTCAGATGGCACTTCTTTTACTTAATGGATATTAGAGCAAATATAGACGAACGAAAATATGTTTTAAAACAAAGCGCCTTAAATTCTACTTAAGACATATATTGATTAAGAATATAGGGATTTCAGTGCTGAGGGACCTCCTTTCTCTGATTTTCAATGATTTGAAAGGCCAGTTGTCTCTCTTCCTCACTCTTTGTGAGCTTCCATTAACTCTGTAGCCAGTTTGACTCCTCGTTCAGCACAGTCGTTGATTACTTTGACTGCCATGACCCGATTACGGTGCTTCTCAATGTCTTCAAGTTTCTTGGGAATTTCTATTTTCAAACACTTGAAGAAGTCTTGTGTTTGAGTTGTGACAAAACTGGTAATCTTTAAGTCATTGGGGTTTGGCAACATTCGGGGGTCCACCTTTCTTGCCCTCACTTTTCGAGAGGCGCGTGGTGAAGGTTGTGGAGCATTAGAACCTTATCATCTTCATCACGAGGTTGAGAAAAAGCCAAATCTACAAGATCCTCACTCCCCTAACATTTTTAAAAATGAAATCCGCATGCCATATATGCTATATATATGTAGACACACAAAGAAAAATTTTAAAATTGTATGTGGTAAATATTCTTAAATTCCATTAAATTCATGCATTATTTTTTGTATATAAAGCTGATTAAAGAAATAATGAAAATTTGTTGTAAAAAGGCATGTTTTTATTGCAAGATTTTCAAAGATATGAAGATTTGAAATATTGGAGTGTATTTCAATTATTCTTCAATTTACTTATATTGACTTTTAGCTTGCTCATCATATAAATTACAGTATTCTGCTGTATATACATTTCAATATGGAATAATATGAAACTATAATTAAAGATTTATAGAAATATGCTGTGGGCTATTTAATATGATGCCACAGCTCTTAAGTAGCAATAGAAAAATATTGATTCTTATCAGGAAAATACAAAAGCAAAATTATAACAGTAAACAAACAGTAAACAATACACCCACATACCGAGAGACGCAATCAACAGTGAACAGCTGCAGCAGTCAGTGTTACCACTAGGGACGGCCCCCTGATTGACAAAATAATAGTAACGGTATGTTAAGTTTATTATTCTAATAAAAAAATCATAGATCAAAGTAATTCCAGTTTTGAAAATCTGTTGAAGTAGCAGTAACTACTAAAAATATAACTATTATTCAAATTTATGTCGAATCAATATATTTATGAATTTTGACTAAAAGGGCACTTTTGATATGAAGAAAAAAAAGGGCAGGGCTCAAGCACCCCAAGCCCCCCCCCTGTGCACGTGCCTGCGCAAGCTTGAAGATAAACTGTCACTGAAAGGCGTTTTTCGTACAGAGCTTGTTTTTCATGAGGGGTGAGAAGGAATTGTTCCTAATAAGTAAATTTTTTAAGAATAGATGCCCTTTGCCATCCTCTAGCTCTGCTGTAAGCTCCTGGGGTAGTGAATCTGCTATCAGCCTTTATTTGTTTTAGGCATTGACACCAAGGAGATAATTGCCAGTTCTAAGTATTCCCTGTAGTCACCTCGAGTGTGGCCCTCTTGAAGTTTGGAGTTGATGAAAGAAATAAGCTGTCTCTGTGCTTCAAGATCCAATGATCTAAAGATTCTGGGGTGAGATCATTGGGTTCATAGGCTTGTAATTCTGCTGATCAATGTTATCCCAAAATCTCTGAATCGATTGAATAAGGGAATTTTTGGACCGAAGAAGAGAAAAACATGTCAAAAACTGCAGTGATAAGAAGCTCGTAGATATGGTGGCGGCCATGCCAAAAAGGAGTGATCTCTGAAGGGCCTTTTGGATGATGGTACAAGCCCCAGCATGGATACCTGTATTGCTTGCAGTAGTATCAAAACAAAGGCCTGCTGCCACGTCATTTACTTGTGGCCATTGCTTCAAGACAGCTAAAACTGCTCTCCCATTTCTTCTCCCGTTCCAGAAATAGCTTTGGAATAGACAGTAATTTTTCTAATTCGCCTGCACCATCTCAACAATGGGCATACATCAATCTTACCTCCATGCATGGATGGAAGAAGCTTTCCATCAAATGAATTATTAAAGGGGTATTTGGTTGGAAACTGGCTTTAATGTCTTCTCCCATCTGCATCCGTGTTGATCGCCGAGACCTGTTAGATAGAGGATTATGAAGTGTGATCTCTTCAATTTCCACTCCAGCAGCTGAAAGGGCAGGTGCCACATGTGCATAGCAGCTCTTGCAGATGTTCCGTGCGGTCCAGAGCAGCCAAGAACTTTTTATCCCTAACAATTACACCTGGTTCAAGCTTCTCCTTTTTTGAAGATGATGATGAGAGTGCTCTGTAGAACAATTCATCCCAGATGATTCTTCACTTCCTCCTGAACCGGAATTTTCACATTGGTTGAGATCCACAACCTTTGTCATTGCCTCATTTCTTCCTTTGATTTCCTGCGAAGTTTTTCCATTCTTTCCATCTTATCTGTCGTGCTTTTTGCCTTTCTTGAAAACTCCTTGTCTTCTGGAACCCATAATCATTTTCCGGTCGTTCCTTTGATCCTTAAAAAATCTTTATCCTCCTGCAATTTTATTTCTGTTTCCACTTCTGAATGAGCTACATCGAAAAGCTTCTTTAAGCTGGTGGCAATTCTGCTTCATCTTCTCTGGTAGGAGTTCGTCGAGTTCGGTTCTTGACCAGCCCTTCATGCTTATTGTAAAGCCTTTTACTTTGAGACAATATAAGGGCTTGTGGGATGTAATTAAGAGGCTTTTTCCCACACAGCAATAACTTCGTTGGCTACAGTTGCGCAAGCTACAGAGACATTTTGCTTTCCCACCTTAATGTGATAAAAAGACGTTAAGGACATCACTGTTAGTTGGAAGCTGCTTCTCAGAAAACCCTCTTCCAGCACTTGTCCCGACCCCGACTTCACACTTGTTTCTGGTTTTTGCCATAATTCTGAGGGAAAAAGTTTTACCACCTGTTAGTCTTAATAATAATATAATATAATCTTAATCACTCACCTAAATTATATTATGACTTGATTACTGTAAGAAAGTTTAAGTACATGAAGTAACCTTTCTAGAACAGTAAACTTGTGAAAATATCAGTAATTATAGATGAAAAAGCAATAAACATCATATAATCCATAAGGGAAAAAATGGAAATTCTAGAATAGTTATCCTGAAGGAATAATTTTCTAGAATTCTCTCTAAAGATATAGGGGGGTTACTGGACCATTCCTGAAATGACCTACTTATCTCCAATTTTATTTATGAATTTTATATACCAAATTTAGAGGACATCACAAAATAAATAAATATATTTTGCCAGAAAAATGACAATTTTCTCATGAGGGGTAAAATAGATATGCATTGAGGGGTGGGATAACAATAAGCTCTTGTCTTAATATTTTGCATGAAGTCTTTATTCATGCATATTACTTTTTAGTATGTGTGCGTTCAGCCATCATAATTTCGATTTTTCGAAACGGCCTATATATATATAATAGCCAGTTTTCATTTTCTCTCTCTCTGTAATATAAACAACCGATATATTTACACGTGGTAAATAACTTATATAGGATATAATAATTTACTTGGCTTCAAATTGGCATTTTTATATTTTAAAATCATTAGAAAGTAGTACGCGACATTGAATATATCCTTAAGTTTATGTGCAAAATACACTGCTGTTACTGATCTTGAATAAGAAAAGTTGCTCCGCTTTCGATTTGTGCTGAAGGCCATTACTGGTAGTGGTATAGGGTTCACTGTTATCATTAACTTCAAGACTATTAGTAGCCTCTTGAAAATTAGATTGAACACAACTCAGATGTGCCCATCATGTTTCTATCATCTTCAATTCTTGCATATTGTTCATTCGGATACAGCGGCAGAGCCGCATTTAGGGGGTGGCGCACCGGGAAAATGTCCAAGGCCCCGCGCCCGATGGGCCCCGCAAATTTCAATTGAAAAAAATTAAACGTCACGTATTTGCCATCTGCGACGAGTTTTACTTTTTCCGGCAGGCGGCATGGCATCAGGCATTCTAATATCCGCTTTGATGGTGTTTAATTTGTTGTTCTTGTTAGTGTTACTCATTTCTAATGTTGTTACTAACTAACTTAAATCATGAATCTGCAACAGAAACAAGAAGTATGTTCTTAATGTTGGCATTGTAATACGTACAACATGGAAACGAGCCGTGACAGGGACCGAAGGAAGAAATATAAACCCAGTAGTGAAAAGCGTCAGGACAAGAAGCGCAGAGAAGAGTTTCTTGCGACGGTGCCGAAACTGACTATTGGATTAAATCATCAGCAAATAAGTCAGCCCCTTCAGCAGGCCCACCAGCTGCCTCCGCTACTTCAGCAGCTGCGTTTTCAGAAGACGCGTCTACGTCAGTGCGTTCAGCAAGCCCAGCAGCTGCATTTTCAAGAGACTCGTCTACGTCAACCCCTTCAGCAGGCCCACCAGTTGCCTCCGCTACATCAGCAGCTGCGTCTTCAGAAGACCCGTCTACGTCAGTGCGTTCAGCAGGCCCACCAGCTTCAGGACATGCAATTAATGACATTGGTTTGTGGCCACAAGTGCTGACCGATGACTAGAGTGTTCTGGATAGAGCGGGGAACATCAGTTTGCCGAAATTATGACAGCGACTTCAGTAACTCTTCAACTACTGAAAGTGGTACAACACGCCGATGTACGAAGACATTATTTGTTAAGAAACATAGCCTGACGAATGAGAGGATTGAGGTGTCATGGCTGTGCTATTCTGAGTCCACAGGCTGTGTTTACTGTTTTGTCTGTAAATTAATGTCGAGGGCGGACAGCAAGTTCACAATCGGGTTCAACGACTGGAAGCATGGTAGACAATCGGTCGAAGCACACAGAAAATGTGAGCAACATATGGAGTCAATGAGATATTTGTTGGTTAAGAAGTCTGTCTCCGGCCGTGTTGATTCGAAACTGGTGAACCAGTTTGAAAAGAAGTGAAACTACTGGCAGGAACTTTTGCGGCGCTGTGTCGACGTTATCAAGTATATCACATCACGAGGACTAGCAATTCGTGGACACGACTCCCGCTTCAGTTCACCAAACAACGGCAACTATTATGGAATTTTGGAACTTTTAAGTAAGTATGACAGTTTTCTAGCTGCGCATTTAAACGAGTATGCCAACAAAGGTAGCGGACACACCTCGTATCTCTCTCATTTCATTTGCGAGGAACTCATACTGTTGACTCTACGCCTGATGTTTCCCACACCTATCAACTGTGCTTCACCGTCCGATATGTGGTTGAGTCTGGGTCCGTCGAGCGACTTCTACAGTTCATACCTATGAACACAAATACAGGGAAAAGAATCGCCGACGTGGTCCTCAACTTTCTGGAGACACACGGCATTCGAATTGGAGACTGCAGAGGACAAGCTTATGATAACGCAAGCAATATGGCAGGGAAATACAACGGCATAAAGAGCCACATCAAGTCAAAATCTCCGTATGCTGAGTTTGTGCCATGCATGTGCCACTCACTAAATCTTGTAGGTAAATCAGCAGTGGACAGTTGTACAGCAGCCATTGAATTGTTTATGCTCATTCAGAATGTCTATACGTTTCTCGTCTCCTCGACATACCGATGGCGTCGACATGTAGAGGTTCTCGATAGTAGTTCCCATAGTGAGAAACTAAAGGTCGACAAAGGTCTCTCCGATACCCGCTGGTCAGCCAGATCAGATGCCGTCCAATCTTTAACCGAAGGCTACGCCGAGAATATCGTGGTACTGGATGAGCAGGCAGCAGATACCAGCCAACCTGCGGAAGCCAGGATCGAAGCCAGGGGATTGTCTAAACAGCTTCAACAACCCGAAACAGCCATTTTATTGGTTTTATGGAACACTATTCTCGAACGATCTCAAAAAACGAATGCATCTCTGCAAAAACAAGGAATGTCGTTAGACTCAGCCACGGTCAGCTGAACATTTAGTAGAATGCCATCCGGCTGATCTGGAGAAAGAACTGGTAACAGAAGTTGTGCAGTTCGCTGCCCTAATGAAACTCACCGAAAGTGAAACAGAATCCCAGACGGAACGTGAAGACATGTGCAACAGATTTTATCGGCATATGAACACAAACGAACTGAAAGGAACATTCCCAAACATGGAAATAGCAATGAGATATACCTGTGTATATTTGTCACGAACTCTTCTGGTGAACGTTCATTCTTCGAAACTCAAACTGATCAAAAATTACCTTCGCTCCACAATGGGCCAGGAGCGCCTTTCGTCCCTGGCGATGTTGAGTATAGAGCATGAGGTGTTGCAGCCGGTGAGTTTCGAGGACACAATCACGCAGTTTTCCAAACAAAAAGCCAGGAAGCGTCCTATGTAATATTCATTACAAATCTATACTATCTACAGTACAGTAAGCTGTACAGTTTAGCTGTTTATTAAGTGCATTACAACTGTGTAGCCTACTAGTGTAGCTGTATACACTGTATGTGTACATAGTTAAGTTATAGTCTTTAATATCACATTAATAAGCCGAATGGCTTCCGCATGTGTGTTTTGTGTGTTAAAAAAATATATGTTATGTGCATTACAAAATATGGTCATTCATTAACACACTAAAATAATACATCCCGAGAAAGAGTTTGCTCAAGGCCCCGCACATTGTAAATGCGCCCCTGTACAGCGGTACACCATCTTCCGAATGTTCTTCCAAACTGAATAATCATGTTTTAAATATAGACTGTTTGGTGGGCAAAGGTTATGTTCAACGAAGTTTGCGCAAATTGCCCGTACAAAATCAATGGTGTCTTCAGAACGGTGTACCGGTGTCCCATCTTGTATAAGAGAGAATTCTGAAGTACGAGTTTTATTACAAGATAACATGCGGTACAAGACGTCTTCACAGTAGCATTTTGACTACTTTCACGTCTCCTCTAACGAATAGGAGGTCAGTTTTGCCGACAGAAGAAACTGAAACAACAATCCTCAGTCACTGAAATGTGACTTCTCCTTCGAAAGCCATGCAGACATTAATTCTGCTTTCTTGGCCACATTGGCGTAGACGCGTTATTCCGAGTACCTGGGGGATTTCCCTGCATGATAAAACGCTTCTCATGGAAACGAATAAAAGTTTCTTGACAAACTGCTTAACAAGTGTTTGTACTTTTACAATCCATTTTTCTTTATTGTTGCTGTTAGTCTATACACCTGTATTCTCTTAAACACCTTTAAGTTCGGAAGAAATTTTGATATGCTGTACAGTGTACATGGATCGTCGTGAGACGCCTAAAAACCTAAAGATTTTCTTAAGATCTTTACGATAAGATCACCTTACCGACAACAGTGATGCTTTCTGCTGAACGAGCAGACCGTGGCTATTATCAGAGCGCCTTGCAGTGATGACTGTAGACCTTAGTTTTACCAAGTACAAGTAATTTGCAGCGCTTTTCCCAGCCGCTGTTTGGAGGGATTACACACACTTAAAGAGAGTGGACAAAAAATAAACATTTTTCTTCAATTTGATAAGGTTATGTAAAATTTTGTTTCGGCTTTTTGTACTTGCTAATATTACACAAATTTTGGTTTGAAAAGAAGAGAGCGAGGCATTGGTTTGGGAATAAAGTGGTGAATGAGTGGAACAAGCTTCCAAATAACAGCTGGTGTCAATACTTTAGAAAGGGGTAATGTTCAGAATAGTTTAAAATTATTTTATATATTTTTTGTACGACCATTCTTAGTCGCAAGTTATTAACAGGCTGTAAACAATTAATCCTGGTTAGGTTAATTGAATGCCCAGTTAGGTTAATTTAATGTCTGGTTAAGTCAACTGGGTAAATATGCAGTAAATAGTCCCACCTCGACTTTTGGTACGAAAGTTAGTTATTAGTAGGCTGACCATACGTACCGTTTTGAACGGGACAGTACCGTTTTGTATGGGTTTTTGTATGGGTTCTGTCACTGAAGAATAATTGTAAGCTCAATATGTTTATGTACTTACTTTTTCATGAATACAGAATATTACATAACCCCCGTCCCTTTTTTGCCATCCCAATGTCCCGTTTTTGTCTCAAGGAAATATGGTCAGCCTAGTTATTAGGGTGTTTTCATGTGCTTTCTTCAGAAATGCCACTCATTTGCCCCGCATTTAAATCGAAAGTACGAAAATTTTTATATTTTTTTTATTTTCAAGTAAACACGGGACAAATGAGTAACATTTCTGAATAAAGCACATGAAAACACACCCTAATTAAATTTCGCTACCGTTATTGCTAACCTGACCTAAATGACCTAACCTAACCTAAATGAAGAGATTTCGAAAAATCTTTAAACTAACGAAAATATCATGACAACCTAACCGGGCATTCAAATGACCTAACCGGGCATTCAATTGACCTAACTTTGATATACTGTACCTAACCAATCATTATACTACCGAATGCTAACGTCAAAACTTATGAACTCGAGGTGGGGCTATTTTGCTGCGCTAACTGTAGGTACTGCTCACAGTAGGATTGGGAAAAATGTTTTCGGAGGAAAACGCTTATGAAAGCTAGATTAACACTTGCCGGAATGTGTGACTGCTAGCCACGTGCCCTTGAAGAGAGATATTGAGTCCGTAAATTTGCACGGAAACAAACTCTTCTGCTTGTTTTTTGGAAATTTGCATTTACACACGAAAACGTCTCCGTCACTACGGAAATAAAGGGGCTGGGAACACACTGGACAGTTTCGCGTACAGGGAACGACACCATGTTCTCGAAAAATGTGAACCGCTCGTGAATCGTCTCCTAAAATTTTCAACACTTCAACGTAGCCTAAATCACAACTAACAAAAAATCACTGCACATGTTTACGCGACAAAAATTAAAAAAGAAAGAGACACCAGCTGTATCAAAGGCCGAGGTTTTTCCGTGACTAAACGGTTGGGAAAAAACCCTGATAAGTTCTTTAAAATTCCTAATTAGCTGTCATTGGTTCATTAAGGCGTGGTTGTTTTTGAGTGTTTAATAGCTTTAAAATTCCTAATTAGCTCTCATTGGTTCATTAAGATGTGGTTGTTTTTGAGTGTTTAATAGCCTACTATTGGTTAAAAAAAGGTGCACTGTGATTGATCGTCCACACATTTCCAGGAAATTGTCTGAGAGCGAGGATGTCTTATGCCTGCTGGCAGGTCGCGAAAAAAAAAAATGGTTAAAACTTAAAAAAAATCAATAACTTCATTAATTTTGAATTGCGGGGAGTCTGGCTTTAAAAAAATTTATTCTATTGCTGATGTCGTAACCATGAAGTTTGCATGCAGAGATCTGTTATAAAATAAGTGAAAGAATGTTATTTTTAAGATTTCGTGGTGTACATCTCTGAACGCATTGTGGTTTAGCTTTTAAACATTCATGAACGAATAAATCCGGTGTTTCAGATTGGTTAAAGTTTGTTTTATTTTAATTCGGATTCTCAGAGAAGTAATAAAGCCAAACCACGTGGGGACAGAGGTTTATCACCGAGACCCGACCCCAACGGGAAGGGTAATCCAACGGATTTGGATGTATGTGCAAATGGTTGGGTTCCTCTTTCGCTGGATCGAAAATTTTTGGATTCGTTTCGCGGGAGGGTGCGACTTTTTGTAGCAGATTCGAAGACGCTGCTAAAGTTGAACCACGAGGGGGTCATAAACTTAGGACTTCGAATCTGTTAACTATATTTAAATGTATTTTTTGGGAAGAAGGAGGGGTTTATACTCGGAAATCAGGTCCCGCTCCAATCAGGGGGCCCAGGATCCTGGGAAACGTAGTAAAGACGCCTTCTTTCCCTCTTGTATGGGTAATAGCCTTCTGGGAGGACGGTCTTAGGAAAAACAAAGGGTTTGATAGGCTTTCAGAACATTGGAAGGCGGGGTCCTTCAAAATTGTAAAGTAAATTCGAAAATTGTTAAGTTAGTTGTAGTCGTTCCTCCTTGAAGTTAACTGTGGCTAAACAAACCCCCTGTAGACTTGTGGCGTAAGAAACTTTAAAACGGAAAGTATAGCATGTCACTAGCTTACGCGGAAACCTGTGCATAAGAAAGGTTATTGTTAACGACCTTAACCGATAATTTGATGGTATCTTAATTAATGTTAACCAACGGACCAAGAGTTTTGTGAACTTTCCATTAGTTTAATTTGGCTCCAAGTAAATGCTAAACGGGGGTACGTCTGGGCCCCTAGTTCCTGAATCCGTGAATTTGGGTTCAGAAGTAAGTCCCGTTAGTTGATATACTGTAGTGTTGAAAATTTTGGGCGGGCCGTAAATCTACGGTCCGTACGCAGCACAATTGAGAGTAATTTTGTCTTCTGCTAGTAGTAAGTAAAATAATTCTTCGAATATCTGGGTCGAATTCCGACCACTTCATTTCTTGTTATTTATTTTTGTTGCACTAAAATATAAAGCCCCTCGATATATAAATTATTGAAATTCAGATAACTGTTAACTTTTTTCTTTAGATTTATCATTGAATTATTTGTTACAGAGAATTGGTCAATTTAACGATTTAAATTCATATAACTGTGACCTTTGTCTTTGACGTTAAGATTGGATTGTATTGTATGGAAATTTATAGATTTACTTCAGAATAAACTATTAAATGCATGTACTGTGTCGAGTAACATTTAATAAAATTTATAAGAGGGCGTGTGTTGTTCTAAATACCTTGTGATAGACCTCTCTTGTTAGCTGAGGAAAATTAACGTTCAAAGTAGGCTTTTGGAAAGCCGAAGGAACCTAGCCTATCAATTTAAAGGGCCATCCGTTTGGGTAGGCCGAGTCATCCTGGACGAAAATAAGAGAAAAAATCACCGGGTACGCCCAACTTAAAGGGTGCCCGTGAAGTGAATTAACGTAATGAAAAGGGTGTCCAGTACCATAAATAAATATACGGGTTGGGCACTACATCACTGTATACTACCGAATGCTAACATCAAAAATTATGAACTCGAGGTGGGGCTATTTGCCGCATCTTAACCATTATACCCTTGACGACGAGTGGTTAGGTTAAGTTGTGATATTTTCCTTGGTCGTGAAGCCACTTCGACTAAGGAAAATATCACGACTTAACCTAACCGATCGTCAAGGGTATACAGTTAACCAAACTTGACATTCAATTAACCTAACCTGGATTAAATGTTTACAACCTGTTGATAACTTATGACTAAGAATATTGGTGACTGATATATTTCATGGACTTATTTCAGAACATGCTGGTGCTCCAGAATAACATGTTGCAGATTTTTAAAGTTTTTTATATACTAATACCTGTAGTAAGTAAATAAAATAATGTTAGTAAAGTAATTAAGTTCTTCACACTTTGTAACTGTTTAAACTAAAGGGTGTATTCTGGCTTGGGGGAGTGTAGAAAGGCCTAGGCCAGATTAATCCCGGGGTTGTATCTGGTCTAGGCCAGTTTATACCCAAAGTTCAAAATGGCCAAGGCCAGAATATACGCACGTATAAACTAGCGGAGGTGTAATATGGCCTGCTGCACCGGTTTGGATACTTATTGATAATTTGGCTCGCGGAATAACTTTTTCCTGCATACAGGGCTTTGATTAATACTATCCAATTCATTCAAAACATTACTGACACTCCTATTATTTATTTATCAAACAACGAACAACAAAATAAAACTACTCGTACAATGCAGTAAGACAACTCACTATAGATCGCACTAGTATCACACTAAGGAGTAGGCTTAGCTAAAGACTAAGGCTTAGCTTAACAGTAAGTGCTGCTCGTAAACAAATTTGCTGCCACACTGCGGCAATACTTAGACCAAAGACCACTTGTATCCAGGCTTGGAAAGATGACATTTTCCGAGATAATTACAGTTACAATTACTTTTTAGAAATGTTGAATTACAATTACAATTACAATTATAATTACAATTACTTCGGCTCCGATAATTACAATGACATCTATGAAATTAGTTAAATAGGCAAAATCATGTTCGCCAATTACAAATCAACATCATGATTTTCCATTTATTGTTGTTTATTGTGTAGTGTACATTATTTAAAAAAAGGGAAAAATGGAAACAAGTATCAATGGATCACGAATCAATATATTTCAAATCAATATTAGGCAAGTCGTTTCATTTTCAATTACAGAGGAAACTTTGATTTAACCCTTTCATGCCGTATGGTCACAAATTTAACCATCAAATTTTATGAGGTTTTAGTCTTTCTGGAGATATCACAAGTGCTTTTTTGTGGCATGAAAAGAAACGAAAATCAGGTATGAAAGGGTTAAGATATAATCATGCAGTATTACATAAAATTTTATATTCTTCATTTGCATATTTAACAAAGTAATTTTATCAAACACTTCCTGATTACATTCGTTAAGGAGAAGACTTTTGAATGTTGCTGCGCACAATAAAAGTTATCTGCGATTGAGAACACCCTTTCCGATCTTTCAAGTTTCGACTTGTTAGACCGCCTTGTCCTCCAAGTATCCGATTCTTACTGCCACGGGCCCACGGACTTGAATTTCAAATGGTGATTGGTGATTAGTCGTTTGAGCGCCTCATTATTGTTGTTTAGCCGATCAACCCACCCTGATCGAGCAAGCCGGTGGCACGCAAGTAACCGATCGCCCTCTCCGGAGGGGACCAGAGGTTCAGCGCACTAGTGATGTTGTGTTGTGTTCTATGTTGCGCTAGAGTGGTACAGTCTGACATAATGTGTTCATTTGTTTGTGGTGCGTCCTGGCACAGGTGGCAGGTGTCGTCTGTGGAGTTGTCTAGTCTGTGTTTATATGTCTAAGTTGGGGTGATGTCCACATCGGAATCGTGCTAAGTTAACTCGATCCGATCTGCTCAGGCTGATCTCTGACTTGTTAATGGGTGGCGGCTTCACACCTAGGACCGCATTCGGACCGAGTCGTGTCAGTGCTTTGTATGTTAGGTGTGTGTGTGTGTGTTTGTTTTCTGTACTGTGTGATGTCTGTGGGGCGTGGTATGGAATGGAGTATTTGGTTATAATGTCTCTCTGGTGTTACCTTAATGGTATGAGGTGTTTGTGCATGATTGTACATGTAGTGGCAAGGGTGTTATGGGTTAGTTGTCGCTGCTGCTATTAATTGTGTTCCCCTCATGTCTAAATGTTCCCTAACTTTCAGTATTTTTGTTTCTGTGTGCAGGTGTTCTATTGGCGGTGTTTGAGTACATCCTGTAATGATACGAAGTGCGTTGTTTTGTATTGCTTGTAAGGTGTTTGTGTGTGTGTTTGAGATAATGGGTGCCCAGCATGGGCTAGCATAATCCATAACTGAGCAAATATATTGTTTGTATATGAGTGATGATGTTTCCTGCTAGTGTCCAAAGTTTGTGCCTGTTAGTACCCTAAGCGTGTTAAGTCTTGACGTACATTTGTTTTTAGTGTCCTGAATGTGGTTTGCAAAAGATAATGATGTATTGTATGTGATCCCAAGTATTTTGGTCCTGTGAGTGTGTGGAATGTTGTTGTTTAGTGTAAGCTGTGGACTTACCTGGTGTTCTTTTGTGTTGCTTGTAAGCAAGGTGATGGTTGATTTTGTGGGCGCTACTTTGAGTCTATTGTGTGTGAGCCAGTCTTGTATACTGTTTATGTATGTTTGTAGGTTATTTGTAGCGGTGTCGATGTTGTTGTGGGTGGATGTTAGAGTGATGTCATCTGCATATGATAAGGTAAGCTTGCTATCTATGGGTGTTGGAATGTCATGCATGTATAAGCTGAAGTGTGTTGGTGAGAAAACAGAGCCTTGAGGGACCCCGTTCGGAGAAAGCTTGTTTTTGGATGACTTGCCATTAAATGTGACATGTGAGTATCTTCCTGAAAGTTGCTCAGCAACCTTTTGGTGTTATGGTGCATGTTTGTGTTGAGTATTTTGTTTATGAGAGGGAAGCGTGGGATAGCATCAAATGCTTTACTAATGTCTATTATTGCTAATAGTGTACGTTGAGCTGGTCGTCTGGAGTTGATGCCATCCATGATGTGCTGCGTGAGGTTAGTGAGTAGTGTCGTGGTTGAGTGGTGAGGTCTGAATCCATGTTGAGTAGGCGATAGTGGTGTGTGTGGGTTGGTGATTTGTAAGATTAGTCTTTGTTACTTTGGAAGGTGTGCATAGTAAAGTAATGGGTCGATAGGAAGCTGGTTCTGTTGGATTTTTGTTTGGTTTGAGGTGTGTAATAATTTTACCTTGTTTCCATATGTCAGGAATAATACAGTGTTGGTATGAATATGTGCTGATATTTGTGAGAGCTAGTATTCCCTGTGGGCCCAAGTGTTTAAGGTGTATGTTAGATATGTTGTCTGGTCCAGTAGCCTTCGAATTCTTAATGTTTTTGATGATCTTGGTGGTCTGGTCTGTATTGAAGGGTGTAATGGTCGTGTCGAGTCTGTAGGTTTTCTTGTGTCTGGCTGTTTGTCTGTCAGCGTGTTTCTGGTTGTTGTCTGTTTAAGTGACTTATCTTTGCGTAGTGATTATCTAGAATGTTAGCTTGTGCATATGTTGGGATATTATTTTGGCTGCGACAGATAGCCGCATGTGAGGTGTGAATGTCGCTGTTAGAGTGGGTAATGCTGGTTATAGTCTTGTATAGCCTGGATGTATCTGTGGAGTGGTTTAGTGTTGTGAATTCCATAAATGTATGTTTGTTTTTCTTTAAGTTTGTTTATTTCTGTGTTGAGCTGTTGTATCTGCTGTTTTATGGTTTCTGTGTGTGGTGTTTGTGTGTTATGTTTGAGGTAGTTACGTTGCCTTATGAGGTGGGCTATTTCTCTGTGTAATTTGGGTTGTATTTCCTAATGTTGCCCTTGGGTATGTATTTGTTTGCATTATTGATGATCTGATTAAATGTCTTGAGTGTTGTATTGATGTTTATGATGGATGTGCTGTTTAATGTGGTGAATTGTTCCTCAGTCTGTATTTCGAACTGTTCCCAATCAGCTTTCTTGTAATTTCTGTAAGTGTGCCTAAGGCTGTTTGGGCAGAGTGTAGAATGTGTTGTAATGATGATGGGCAGGTGGTCTGATGACAGTTGTTTTTCTGTTCTCCAGTGTGTGTGTGTTGCTAATGAGGGGGAACAGAACGTTATGTCTGGGGAGGAGTTTGAGTATCCTACTTGATGTGACATGTGTATGTTCTTCTGTATTGTTAAGAATGAAGAGGCTGTTTAGTTGTGTGGCTATGTTGGCGCCTCTGGTGTTGCTTTGGTTGTGCAGGTGCCAACTAGTGTCTTTAGCGTTGAAGTCTCCTCCTAAGATGACATTATTGAGAGGCGAGATTGTGTAACTGTGGATTGTAATTGGCTGGCACCTGAGGTGAACTATCTGGTGGGATGTAAATGTTGATTAGTGTGGTGGTGTGTTTTGCGCGTGTTTTAATGTTAACTGCCTGTATTTCTATCGTGTTATCTGCTTGGATTGTGTTTGTAATGTTTTGGGTGGCATCAGTGTAGCTAATGCTTTTACGTATGTAAGTGATGAGTCCACCCCAGTAACCCCCAATACGAGCTTGACGGATCGCCGTGAAGTCAGGGATGGTGGGTGTTTTGTGTGCGCGTTTTAGTTTTGTTTCTTGTATAAGTGCTATGTGAATGTTTTGTTTGTGTACGAATTCCCTAAGTTGCATGATTTTGTTTGTGAGGCCATCTACGTTCCTATCAAAATTAACAGTGTTCAAAGTCAGTGAACCATTGTGTTACTTCTCCACTAAAATTTGTGAAAGTGCCAAGAATACGCAGTTACAATCTCATCAGATGAACTGCAATACTTAACTAGTAATATTACATAAAATATATCTTCAAACTTTTCTAGCGACATCCGGCACTGCCTTTATAGTCCTACGGCAAGCAGTGACCTTGAAGTAACTGGTATACAAACAAACAACCGAACAAGACCTTTAAAAGTACGAACGAACGAACGGCTTCCAAAAGTCAGGTAAAGGCTCTGAAATTAGAAATGAAGGATCTAGCAAATAAGTATAATTCCCTCTTTGACTTAGTGCACAAAAGTAATAGTGTAATCAAAGACCTTGAGGCAGTATTAAAAGTTGTACAACATAATAACGAATTGTTAAAGAGGGGCAATGCAAAACTGGAATATAGAAATATGGAGCTCAAAAAGAGCATTCAGTATGCACACGACGAGATAAAGGATCTTAACTCAAGTCTAAACTTGCTTACTAAAAATAATCGTAGCATGGAGATGATAAAAACCGAGCACGATTCAATTAGGAATAAATTAAACAGCCTAGACGATGATTCACGTGCTAATAACTTAATCATAATGGGGGTATCTGAAATGAATAGAGAAACAAACGGCGAAACGAAGAAAAAGGCGGAGGACATAATAAAAGATACTGAATTTGGGGAATATTAAGATCAAAAGTGCTTTTAGATTGAAAAAAAAAATTCCACCACAAAAAGCAAATTCTAGAATTAATGACATGACTGAATCTAAGACTCCCATTTCAGCTATAAAAGTAATATGTAAGGATGAAACTCCGAGATATTTAATACAAAAAGCAGAAGAAAGCTGAAAGGATCAAAAATCTTCGTCAGTGACGACGTATGCGAGGAAACACGTCAAATTCGTAAAGAAAAGCTCCCTAAACTCATAGAAGCGAGGAGACTCGGGAAAGTTGCCTACTTCCTTGGAGCGAAGTTAATTATTAGAGAGAGACTACTCCAACGCGGAATACTTCGGTCAAAGGAGTTCACCTTCTTAGTGAAGAAGCATTCGAAGCTATGAGAACTACGAAAACGCCAGCCGACAGTCGGCACACAGGAGGCCTGCGAATAACTCCGCATACAATCTCAACAGTCGACTTTCCCATTCTCGGCTCAACTTGGCGGTAACCCCTTATTCCCGTATCCTGTATTTAGTGAAATTGTTTGAGAACTACTGTTAAATGGCTTTCATCGATAGAGACTTTCTAGTATGTGCCTATATTGATCATTTCAATTCATTACCAAAAAATTCTGTATCCAATTTAGAGAATCTAGAACAGGAATATGGTGTAGGCAATTGCATGGTCTCATCGATAGACGAGTTTAATGCCTTTGTATTACAAAAGGATATTTATAAAAATCTTTCATGGCTGAATCTAAACATTCGAAGCTTACCTAGGAACTATAACTACTTATTGGCCCTTTTGAAAACTTCTACGGTCAAATTTAGTGTTATAATTCTCACGGAAACCTGGTTAAATAGTAGTGTTAAAAACCTATATAATATAGATAATTACGTTGCTTATCATACTGTAAGAGATGGTCAGATTGGTTGGGGTATCTCTATGTATGTGCATCAAACTTACGACTAACGAAGTATTTTCTCTATGTAACAGTGACAATGAAAACCTGATTGTGAATATAAAAGACAAAAGTAATGTATATTCTGTCCATGCAATATATAGACCATCTAATACTTATATCAATAGCTTTTTAATTCAATTAGATAACATGTTATGCAACTTTTATAAATCGAATGCCGTAGTTGCGGGAGACCAACATCAATTTGCAATCTGAAGCAATCTCTCTCAAATTTTAAAGTTAATGAATTCTTTCTATCTTAGTCATTCTGTTACCAAACCCACTCGAGTCTGCAGCTATGGCAATCGAATAACAGAATCTACGATTGCTAATATATTTGTAAATAGCAATGCCCTCGTAAATTCTGGAATTATAACCACTAACATCAGTGATCATTTTCTTTCTTACGCTATATTCAATAACATTGTTCAAGTTGCGGACAAAACAACTACTGATTACAGAATATTCTCAGAGGTTAAGAAAAGAATTTATTGGGGCTGTAGAAAATACTCGACTTGACTGTGACGAACCTTTAAATGACCCAGATCATATGTTTCAGTTCTTCTATGACACCTTATTCCATATTTTTAATATTTGCTTTCCTTTAAGGTGTGTGTGTGTTTCGCCCAAAAAGTGTCGCAAATCTATGGATCACTCCAGAAATTATCACTTCAATAAAGAACAGAGATAAATTATTCAAATTGCAATTACAGAGCAAAATTCCTAAAATACAATATACTCAGTACAGAAACAAATTAACTAAAATAATCAAAATTGCAAAATATAACTATTATAACAATCAATTTTCCAAACATAAAGGAGACTTCAAAAACACACGGACAACCATAAACAATCTTCTCGGAAAACAAATTAAGAAAAATTCAATAGAGAAAGTAAATGTTGATAATAAAGAAATTACTAATGATACTGCTATTGCAGACTCTCTAAATGCACATTTTACTTCAATAGCGGATAAGCTTCGCCCACAATTAATAAATAATGATCACTCACCTCCAGAATATATGCCACCCAGCCCACTAAATTCATTTTCTTTTGTTCCTGCTACCTCTACTGAGGTCCAGAATATTAGTGGTAAATTAAAAAATACAAAAAATAACATTCATAACATTCCTGTACCTATATTGAAACTTGTTAAAGATAAGATATTTGTAACTTTAACTAAAATTATCAAAGTATTTCCAAAGGAATATTCCCATCAATGCTAAAAACTGGTTGTATAACACCCCTTTTTAAAGGGGGTGATCCTACACTAGCAACAAATTAAAGGCCGGTGTGTTCATTATCTGTGTTCAGCAAAGTTTTTGAAAAAATTGTAAAAAGTAGAATGCAGCGATATTTAGAATCCTACAATTTATCATCTCCAAATCAAAATGGCTTCCGTAGTAATAAAACAACGGAAATCGCTATTTTAAATTTTATGGAAAATGTAAATATAGCTAAGGAGAACAAAGAAATAATGATATCAATATTTATGGATTTGAGTAAGGCGTTTGATGTAATGGACCATAATATTCTACTTAATAAATTATATTGTTACGGCTTTAGAGGAGCAATCAGTGATTGGTTTAAAAGTTATTTGTCCAATAGATATCATTTTGTATTAGTAAATAAGGTTTGCTCAAATAAAGCGCTTGTCAAACATGGTGTGCCACAGGGCTCAGTTCTGGGTCCACTGTTATTTTTATTATATATAAATGACCTTCCACGTTCATCTGATATTCTGAACTTCATAATGTTTGCAGATCTACAGATCTACAGAAGCTAAGGCTAACAAAGACCCTAAGATCCACTCTAAGGTTAGCCCGAGAGAAAGGAAAGAGTAGCGGGTTAAGAGAAGAGAAGAGAATAAGGGGTTAAGTAAGAGCAACACCTATCACTCATGGGTTAACATTCATTCAGAAAAAGAGGAAAAGTGTCTCACCATCATCATCCGCCGGCCACTGCCGACAAGTCAGAAAAATAGTCGGAGAGAATAGGAGAGGGGTGAAAGATGAAAAGAAGTAAAATAAGAACGCTTACAAACCATGCAAACACAGTCTTAACTCACTGTCATACCATGCAAACTACAAACATGCAAGAAGAGAGTTAGACATGCAAGGTAAGGAAAAAAAAAAAAAAGTAGGTAAAGTTAAACAAAAAGTGGGTTAGTTTACGCTATGAGCTACATCTACATTCGTGTTAGTCTAATTTTTTTTTTTTTATTTTTTTTTTTATTGCTGGCATCACACGCTGGCATGTCACAAGCTGGCATTCATCGTCAACAGACTCATCCTCGAGCACCACCACCAGAGCTCCTGTTGTTAACTTTCTTTTTTAACTCTAAACAACGTTAATATTTTTAAAATGTCTGTCAAGACGGTTCTTAAACACATTAACGCTGGTAGAATGAACGACTGACGCGGGAAGATTATTCCATTTATCAATTACTTTAAACGTAAAGAAGTTTTTAGCGATATTAGTAATGAAACGTCTGCCACGCAACTTGAATCCGTTATTGCGAGTATTACTATTATCGAAAGTGAACAATTTGTCAAAATTTACGTTATCGATGTTATTAACGATTTTGAAAACTTCAATAAGCTCCCCCCTTAATCTCCTAGTTTCGAGTGAATACAAGTCTAACACTTTAATCCTATCTTCATAAGGCTTATTGCGCAATGCCGGAATAAGTTTCGTGGCACGACGCTGAACCCTTTCTAACCTATCAATATCCTCACGCAAGTACGGGCACCAAAACTGAACGGCATATTCCAAATGAGGCCTGACTAGGGACTTGTAAAGGGGCAATATAATATCCTTCGATTTAAATTCGAAATTACGCGCTATGAAGCCTAACATCCTATTCGCTTTTGCGCAAGACTCCAGGCACTGGTTCCTAACCTTTAAATCTTTAGTTACGCGTACGCCTAAATCTACTTCCTCGTCAACGCTCGCTAAATCCCTATCATCCATCGTGTACACGTAATTATTGTTGCGAGAACCTATATGCAAAACTTTACATTTATCTACGTTAAATTGCATCTGCCACTTATCCGTCCACTCCATAATCCTATCTACATCGTCTTGGATCCTATTTCTATCGTCCTCGTTAACAACCTTACCGCCTATTTTAGTATCGTCCGCGAATTTTGACACGTTACTAATCAATCCTACATCTATGTCGTTAATGTAAATTACGAATAACAATGGGCCTAACACTGAACCCTGTGGGACACCACTACCTACCTCTAACCACCCCGATTCACTACCATTAACTACGACCCTCTGCCTCCTAGCACGAAGCCATTCTTCTAACCAGTTAGCTACCTGACCGCGGATACCGTGCGCTTTAACCTTCGCAATTAGTCTCCTATGCGGAACTGTATCGAACGCCTTTTTAAAATCTAAATAAATAACGTCAGCTGCCCTATGCCTATCGTATTCGCGCACTATTTCGTTATAAAATTCTAACAAATTTGTTAAACAAGACCTATGGCGTCGAAACCCGTGCTGACTACTATTAATCAAACCCCTACTTTCTAAGTGATCGATAATACGATCCCTAACTACGGATTCCAAAAGTTTACCGACAATTGACGTTAAGCTAATGGGCCTATAATTGCTAGCTACCGCGCGGTCGCCTTTTTTAAAAATAGGCGTGACGTTAGCTAATTTGAAGTCTTCAGGAATAATCCCCGTTTCGAGTGACTGATTAAAAATCTTCGCTAAGGGGCCTACGATAACGTCTTTCAAATCTTTCAAATGTCTAGGATAAAAAGCGTCAGGGCCTGGAGCCTTGCTAACTTTTAGCCTATCGATATAATGCGCAATCTCAGCCTCGTAAACAGTTATTTCATCTAAAATAGTCTCGCTACTAAATGGAACGATATCGTCAACGTCGGGAATATATTTCATTCAGAATTCATCAGTGTAATGAAATGGTTTACCACCAATAAACTCCTAAATACCAGTAAAACAAATTTCATAATTTTTACTAATAAAAGAAATGTATATCTTGATGAACTTAATGTTAATGAAATCGCCATAAAGGAGTGTACTGTAACAAAATTTCTTGGTGTAATGCTAGATAAGAATTTGCAATGGAGTGACCATGTAAATTATATTGCGAAAAGATTTCAAAGAGCGTTGCTATAATGTTTAAACTTAGAAATGTAGTCCCTAACAAGTTTTATTGACTCTTCATCATACTCTTGTTCTTCCTTATATAACATACTGCACCCTTGTTTGGGGAAACTCCGCTAACAACGCATTAAATGGTATCTTTGTCATCCAAAAACGAGCAATAAGGTTATTATTTGATGCTGATTTCCTTGATCACTAGTGCATTTAAAGAGCTAAACCTACTAAAGCTCAACGATATAACCAAACTGGCACATTTTATTTTATTTACAAGTGTAAGAACAAAATCATTAATTTGCAATGGGTAAATAGATATTTTGTAACTCATCAAGAAATCCACTCGTATCAGACCAGAAATAGATCAAAGCTTGTTATACCTCAATTTAGAGTGTCTTCATCTCAAAAACTACCCATTTTTATTGGATTGAAACTATGGAATGACTTGAATGCCGATATAAAAAATATTGTGAATGTAAATTTGTTTGAAACCAAGTTGAAATCCCGATTAATAATGGCATACTAACAAAAATCTAGGATTATTGTCCACTAATACTGTTTAATATTGTCCATTAATATTGTAATACATGTTTTAACTATTAATAATACTTATTTACTTAGTTATTTATCATTAATTTATAACTACCTGCTTATTTTTAATAAAAGCCCAGTAAAGCCTAAAGCTTAAGGGCCAAATTAAATAAAATAAATAGTCGAGCTTCACAATTATTCATGTCATTGTAAATTGAAATTTATTTATTTTATTATTATTAATAATAATAATAAAAGGTATTGGGGCCTGGATTAGTCTTAATGTCGCCGGAGACTAAGTGTAGTCCGGGGAGCACGCAATTGCTCCCCGTAAATGAAAAAATAGCACGCTGAGAATAGGTCCGGCCCGGGGATCCAATCGGCACTCTGACCGTGCCACGCAACAGGCCGTCGACTGCCAGTCTGGCCAACCGTAGACAGCCCGCTGCACGGAGATTTGAGGAAGTTTGGCCACCAGCGCGTTGATGTTTTCGTTTGACGTAGTCTCCTCTTCGCGTTGATGTGTCCCGCGCTGGAGGATACAGCCAGTTAGAAGCTTCCTCGTCAGCTGCTAACCAGTGTTTTAATTTAACCAAATTCATTTGAATAAATAGCTAAAATACGCCAAATTTTCTTATGTCAAGAAAGTAAAAATTAATTTAATTGAAACGAGTTAGATTATTTCATTTACAATTATAGTAAAATCTAACTGTCATTACAACTACAGCCAAATGTGTAATTAATTACATTCAGGTGAAATTACGAATGTAATTTTTCCCAGCCTGCTTCTATCTATCTAATAGTCAGACCACGTTTGTCCAAAATTGCACGCTTGAGAAGTCGAGTAATCCCAGCGAGTCCATAAATTTAAGAAAATACCACAGCCATCGAAATTGAGTTTCACATCCAAATCCAGTGTAACCAAATTTGTGAAGCTGTTCCTTAAATTAAAATGTTAAATTAAAATGTTAAATTAAAATGTTAAATTAAAATGTTAAATTAAAATGTTAAATTAAAATGTTAAATTAAAATGTTAAATTAAAATGTTAAATTAAAATGTTAAATTAAAATGTTAAATTAAAATGTTAATCTCGCTGGTTTAAAATTTCCTGTTCCAAATCATGTGTATGAAATTATTTAAGTGTAGACCGACTAAAAATAGACATACTGTTTAAACTTGGCAACAAACATTTTTCAGGCAATTTAAAAGTATTTTTATTTCTCGAATTTCTTGAATATTTAAAAAAAAAATAGTATACGAACTTGAACCCAATCAAATTATTGATCAGACTCTCTGAGCTTCGTTTATTTTCACTAGAAATCTATACAAAATGAAATATTGGCCTTTTATATACAGGACGTCCATAAATTCTTTAAAATTGAAATGAATTTGTAAAGATAATTGATGGAATAATTTATATCACACACACACACACACACACACACACACACACACACAATTACAAATTATCTTCCTGATTTTAAACATTTATTATGAAAAAAACTAACAAAGCGACAGCGAAAAGCAAGATATACAAATAAAGAACAAAAAGTTTTATTTACAAACTATTAAAATTCAATACGAGCTCCTTTTATGGCTCTTCTTGAGGTTACAACATTCCTGAGCAATTGCCCCATTCCTTGGCCGGCTCGTTCGCCCGATCTAATCCCCCTTGACTTCTTCCTCTGGGGCTACGTCAAAAATAAAGTTTTTTTTTCCATCAGTGTTAACAACTTTGGAACATTTGAAGGAAAGGATACGTGAGGCTGTTAGAAAAGTTACGTATGATATGCTACAAAATGCATGGAGGGAAACAGAATACCACTTTGATGTCTGCCGAGCCACAAAGAGAGTTCATACTGAACTTACGAGTAGCTTGTAAATAAAACTTTTCGAGTTCTTTATTTGTATATTTTGTTTTTCGCTGTAGCTTTGGTGGTTTTTCATAATAAATATTTAAAGTTGGGAAGATCATTTGTAATTACCCGGTGCTCGCGCGCGCGGACACACACACACACATTATATATACACTGAGCGGCAGAAAAATCGGCCCATTTGGAATATCGCGAAAAGCAAAAAGTGGGCAAGCTTCTGTTTAAAAAAGTTTTAAAATTCGAAAATATAGTCTATGAAGCAACCAAATAACGAGACAAAACAACGTCAGCTGCGAACACACTAGCTGTAACGAATTTTCGACTTCTTTTAAGAATTCGACAGTCTGACATTCAGCTGCTCTTCGACTGCTAGTGCCACTTTTTTCCACTAGTGGGTGTAGGCATTTGCGTTTAGTAACAGAGAGACTTCTAATTCTTTTGGGTTTCAGAATTGGACATTTACAATGGATTTGAGTGCCGTGAACGTCGCAAGAGTCGTCACCCTAATTGAAGATGATCGGAGCCAGCGTTAACGTCGCCGATGCTCTATGAATTCCAAGAACAACGGTTCGACGTGTCTACCAACGTTATGTGGAGACAGGAAAGTACATCCGAAGACCAGGATCTGGAAGATCACGCTGCACATCTGCCCGTGACGATCGTTTCATAGTCTTGAATGTTTTTCGAGATCGTCGCTTGACTGCCACAAACGTCCGCAGTGAGCTGGAAAGGTCTCAAGACGTCAGTTATCGGAGCGAATCGTTAGGAGGAGACTTATGGAAAGTGGCTTACATGATAGACGTCCAGCAATGGGCCCGGAATTGCTCCCACACCACTGCAATGCTCGTCTTCATAGAGCATCGGCGACGTAACGCTGGCTCCAACCATCTTCAATTAGGGCGACGACTCTTGCGACGTTCACGGCACTCAAATCCATTGTAAATGTCCAATTCTGAAACCCAAAAGAATTAGAAGTCTATCTGTTACTAAACGCAAATGCCTACTCCGACAAGTGGAAGAAAAAAGTGGCACTAGCAGTCGAAGAGCAACTGAATGTCAGACTGTCGAATTCTTAATAGAAATCGAAAATTCGTTACAGCTAGTGTGTTCGTAGCTGACGTTGTTTTGTCTCGTCATTTGGTTGCCTCACAGACTATATTTTCGAATTTTAAAACTTTTATAAACAGAAGCTTGCCCACTTTTTTGCTTTTCGCGATATTCCAAGTGGGCCGATTTTTCTGCCGCTCAGTGTATATATATGTAATTAGTGCCTTTCCAAAATAAAAATACCACCCTTCCAAATAAAGCAACTGAATTCATTCCGAAACAAAGGTACGAGCTTCATTCTTAGATGGATATGTAACCCTGGGAATTAAGACGTCCTTCTACGAACACAATACCAGTTTTTCCAGAGTATCAAATGCCTAACCACACTATAAAAGCAAGATCACCAAATTTTACAGCATGTTGCACCAATTTGTTATGGAACACTTCTCCATACCCAGATCCATTCTCCTGAAGCAAACTGCTGCTGGAATCTTGATTCATCTGAGACAACAACAGAGTGCTGGAGCTGATCAACCTTTTATTTCATCTGCATGGGCCACTCATAGTTCTCTCTTTTAGTCTCAGACAACGTTCTACATATGTAGTGGACAGACGATAGATGCGAAGGATGTGTAGACAGACGGAAGCCATTGGAACGAGACTGTATGGTTCTTCGGTCAATGGCTATTGGGGAGGGGGGTTTTGAATACAAAGATCAATCGCAAAAATATTAAATTATTTTTTATGTAGGAAGGAGGGGCCAAGGGCGAGCGCTTGTAAAAATGACCTCTCAATAGAAAGAGGAGAGAGCCGAAATCAAAGTCTCCGAGACTCAACTATTCCATTTTCTTTTTTATACATTTTGAAAGATTGTGTAGTGTGTAAGCTGCGTGTATGACAGAAAATATTGTATGTGCAGTGAGGAATAGAGGGAGAAGCGTGTTTGAGAGCATACTGGACTGTTCACAGGGTAGATGAAACACGGAAAAAGATCAGCTAACTTGGAGTGACAGTAAAAACTGGGTTCTAACACTCCCTGTCCAGGAGTAAAAAATATTTCGTTATCTTTAAAACTATTAAAGCAGAGTACTTTTAATACCAGTAGACCAGAACTCGTCTGACAAATTTGGGTTAAAATCAGGGTTGGCAAAAACCCTAAAACCCAGCAAAAACCAAAAAAAAAAAACCAGAAAAAAAAAACCCAGCAAACAAAAAAACCAACAAAACCCCAACTGTTTTTTTGTTGGGTAGTTGGGTTTTTGCTGGGGTTTTGCCAACCCTGGTTAAAATAAGTAGTTTTTAGAGTAAAAACTCTGAGGGGGTTGCTTAACCTACTTTGTATAAGGTCGTACAACGGAGGGGACCTACATCTCTACGTAGGATCCGAACCACCGTGGCCAAATGATCTGGACGCGGAGGAAACGCCCATCCAACTACTCTTCAGACCAAACGTTGGTTAACTACGTATCCTAGAGCAGTGGTGCGTTGTGTTTCACTGAATAAAGAACTTGAGTAACAATTATTTCATCTTATTATGACAACGAAAATCCAAATTCATGAAAGGTAAATTAATATTAAAGTTAATTTAAAAGATTTTTTTTTTTTTGGTGTTTCACATAACCTAAAATGTTCGATACACTTTAATTGTCACTCATGAAACTGGGTACCAGTTAGATTACGGGAAGAAAGGGAGGCGCCCTAATTTGTTTGCTTATCGAAGGCAAACGTGGCTGAAAAGGGTTGCGGACCTCTGCTCGATAAAGCTTCATACTGCACTTGAATTATTTTACGTATCAGAGGTTTCATTTAATATTTATTCTCATATATATACACAGAAGGGTCTCCCCCTCCTCCGCCAGCCGCTGCTGACATAAAATAGTGGTGAAGGATGATTTGTAGGAAAGTAGGGAAATATAAGAATAGCTTCAGAGTTCATTCATACCATGCGTACATTTATCTCGTGTACCCAGTCACGGATTGGAGGACAGCGGAAAATAAAGGATAACACTAATACTAAACTACATAATTTATTCTACACCATGTATTTTTTAAATTTTATTATATAAAAGACGTTCACCTGCATTAATTCGCCTCTCAAACGCCGAGTTTCTAGCGTATACAACAAATTCAGCTCTATCTTCGTATGTTTCACTATGTAACGTTAGAATAAGCTTCGTTGCAAAACAAACTGTACAGCATATTCTAAATGGGGCCCTAACAAGCGACTTGTACAATGACAAAACAATAGCTTTAGATTTATATTGAAAATTATGAGAAAATTCTCAGTAATTTAGTAGTCTTAGTGGCGAAAATAATGTTTTGGGAACTTTAAATATTTAGTAACAATGACAAAATTTTCCTTAGAAACTTCGTTTAACACACTATTTCCCATACTGTAGTTAAATTTATTGTTGTGATATTTTATATGCATGACTAGATTTAGCTACGTTAAATTTAATTTGCTACTTATTAGACCACTCACCTAAATTATTAAGATACTCGCTTTACCACAATTTTAGTCATTGGCAAATTTAGAAATTTTATTAAGCTCACATTAAGATAGTTGATGTAAGTAGTATAGCCGAAAAAGGGGAGAGTGCAAGAATGTTGCAGGTTATTATGTAATGTTGCAAAGGGGGTGGGGTTGTTACAAAGGGGGGTTGTTGCAAAGGGGGGTGGGGGGGAACTTGGAGGCAGCGTTATCCCCCAAGAGAAAGGAGGAGGAGAGAAAGGAGGAGGAGAGGTGTTCACCTGGCAGGAGCCAAGTGCACATTAAGACTTCAGCCGAGTTGGCGTTGTTTTATAGGCTCCTAATCAGCCAGTTGGCGTAAATGGCTTGAGTTGCCAGATACCGCGATACCATTGTATACATTATTATAGACTCCTAATCAGCCAGTTGGCTGTAAATGGTTGTCAGATACCTCTTTTTAGCAGTATTATTGTATACATTATTATTATATACTTCTAATCAGCCAAGGGGGAGAGGTACACATGCAGGAGGTACACATGCAGTAGTTACACATGCAGGAGAGAGAGAGCTGAAGGAGGGAGAGAGACGCCTGTAGGAGAGAGAGAGAGAGCTGAAGGAGGGAGAGAGACGCCTGTAGGAGAGAGAGAGAGAGCTGAAGGAGGGAGAGAGACGCCTGTAGGAGAGAGAGAGAGAGAGAGCTGAAGGAGGGAGAGAGACGCCTGTAGGAGAGAGAGAGAGACGCCTGAAGGAGAGAGAGAGAGAGCTGAAGGAGGGAGAGAGACGCCTGTAGGAGAGAGAGAGAGAGAGCTGAAGGAGGGAGAGAGACGCCTGTAGGAGAGAGAGAGACGCCTGTAGGAGAGAGAGAGACGCCTGTAGGAGAGAGAGAGACGCTGTAGAGAGAGAGAGAGAGAGCTGAAGGAGGGAGAGAGACGCCTGTAGGAGAGAGAGAGAGAGAGCTGAAGGAGGGAGAGAGACGCCTGTAGGAGAGAGAGAGAGCTGAAGGAGGGAGAGAGACGCCTGTAGGAGAGAGAGAGACGCCTGAAGGAGGGAGAGAGACGCCTGAAGGAGGGAGAGAGACGCCTGTAGGAGAGAGAGAGAGAGAGAGACGCCTGAAGGAGAGAGAGAGACGCCTGTAGGAGAGAGAGACGCATGAAGGAGAGAGAGAGAGAGTAGTTGCCTTTAAGGCATATTATTTTCGTTTTCCTAACCTAAGAGGCCACTAAGGGGTTTACCAAAGGGCCAAAAAAAGAAGGACCAGAGGTCCTTGCTCGGCTGGAGCCGAGCTGGGAATGAGTCTTCACCAGCTTCTCGATCTTTTATAAGCCTTTATTCTGGCTGAGTTGCCAGATCACGCCTTGTATTGGGGTGCTGAGTTGCCAGATCGCACCATGTATTCTAATAAGCATTGTGTACCACAATATGGTAGATGAATTAAATAATTACACACTTAATTGAAATATAGATGTATATAGTGTTTTACAATAGATGTATATAGTGGATTATATGCAAAATATAACATTAACTTGAGCTTCCTTGAAGTTGAACTTATCGAAACAAATAACGTAGTTATCCATAATTCAACCAACCATAGAAAACAGAATTATAGAAATATATATATAATATATATATATTATGAAAATCATACCAAGCGTATATTATTTTAAACTATACGTAAACCACAATATATATATTTATATAGTTAATCAGTTGGAAGAATCAAACATATAAAATAACAGTATGTTTATATAGATATTCAAATGGAAGATTCAAAGACGGAACAAATAACGTAGTTATCCAACCAACCATAGAAAACAGAATTATAGAAATATATATATATATATATATATATATATATATATTATGAAAATCATACCAAACGTATATTATTTTAAACTATACGTAAACCACAATATATATATTTATATAGTTAATCAGTTGGAAGAATCAAACATAAAATAACAATATGTTTATATAGATATTCAATTGGAAGATTCAAAGACGGAACAAATAACGTAGTTATCCAACCAACCATAGAAAACAATTATAGAACGATGCAATTCGAAACACATGAGCCTCATCCCTTATAAAAATCATTTCTGTCTAACGATTTATTTATTGGGTAACTTTACTAATTCTATTAACGCGTAAATCTTTCTGAAACATGAAATCATTGTTCAAAGGCTTTATTTGCTGGATCTATTTAAACTCCTTCGCGTGCAGTTTAGGTAATTACATTTATTCAAGTAGAGTTTGCAACCTCTCCTTTCTTCAAGCGAATACTGCAACGTTATACATATTGATGCAGCTTAGATAATTTTTTTTTGTTTTTTTCCAACTTTCTTCGTTTCTTTAATCTCGTTTTTCAATTTTCTTCGCAGGGGATGAGGCTCATGTGTTTCGAATTATAGAACGATGCAATTCGAAACACATGAGCCTCATCCCCTGCGAAGAAAATTGAAAAACGAAATTAAAGAAACGAAGAAAGTTGGAAATAACCAAAAAAAAAATTATCTAAGCTGCATCAATATGTATAACGTTGCAGTATTCGCTTGAAGAAAGGAGAGGTTGCAAACTCTACTTGAATAAATGTAATTACCTAAACTGCACGCGAAGGAGTTTAAATAGATCCAGCAAATAAAGCCTTTGAACAATGATTTCATGTTTCAGAAAGATTTACGCGTTAATAGAATTAGTAAAGTTACCCAATAAATAAATCGTTAGACAGAAATGATTTTTATAAGGGATACCCAACTAATTATGCACCAATCAATAAATAATAGCAAACGTGAATAAAGAGTTCCAATTCATGTGAATGAGATAGCTAAAATTTTAGTTATTGTATTATAAGACTACATCAATATTTACTATAAATACGAGTATATTTAATATTCTTCATTAAGAAAAGCTTTAAAACCAGATCTCTAAAATATTTTCATGATTCCGCGATACAATTCGAAACACATGAGCTTCATCCATGCAAAGAAAATTGAAAAACGAAATTTAAAGAAACGAAGAAAGTTGGAAATACCCAAAACATAATCCGATAGAGGAAAGGATTTCCGAGAATCTGCCCAACTCGGTCGACCATATTTTACCTTTCTACGAGTCAAATCAAACAAAACCTCACCTCACTCCTTGTTTTCAGCATTCATTCATTTCACGTGTTTTATTGTGAATTTCATCGCATATATATATATATATATATATATATATATATATATACCCTTTGGATAACCTTTGGTTAGCTTCCGCCCGAATTGTTCATTCTGACGAAGGTCAAGCTTTCCACTCCACCTTAGACCTACAGTTTAACGTGGAACCATCAACAGCCCAGCGTCTTAACCACTAGGACACGTAGGGTACCCATTTATCTGCCAACCACTTTCTTTTATTATGTGTAATGACCACCTTAGACCTACAGTTTAACGTGGAACCATCAACAGCCCCAGCGTCTTAACCACTAGGACACATAGGGTACCCATTTATCTGCCAACCACTTTCTTTTATGTGTGTAATGACCACCTTAGACCTACAGTTTAACGTTGAAACCGAATGTTATTTTAAAATATATTTATGATATATTTCTTTATACCCTCTCGATTACATTAGTGACTAATGATGCGGGAAATTGAGTAAATGGAAATATTATTTCTCGAAAACTATGGGTGATAGAAAACTTCTGAAACCATATTTGGAATCAATATCAAAAGTTCTATACGAATCACCAAATAATTTTCAAAGGAGAATAAGAGCATTAATTCTATTAGTGAAAATATAAAGATGCAATTACTCGTCCGTACCCGTTATAGCGGAATGGTACACGTCATAGCTCCACCCAGCTACATCGGCAGCCAATCACGACGAACATCTGGTCTTTTGGGCGGAGCTTGGCGAATGTGCATATAAAAGGGGATATTTTCAGTTGGGAGTAACAGTAGCTATTTTCGCATCAGTGAATAATCATTCCTCAACCATGGACCTGTACGTCTCCCCAGATTTGTATGAAGAAAGTGATACTGCAGCATTAACCGCAATTAGTCTTTTCAATGCGATTGATTGTGGCGAATTATTTTCGACGCAAACCGTAGAAGATATTTGCAGTGACGCTCCTTACAATCCGACGCAAGGGACTACCATAGAATGTAAGTGTCCATAATTCGATTTTATATATATATGGAGAGTTGTAGTATTTCGTCAAATAGATACTAGTCAAAAATGTCAATCAATGTTATTTCCCCATCATGCTAAAATCGAAATTGGTAATCGAACCAAAGATATCTTCACATAATGGGGATCTGTCTGTATACTCTGTATATGTTTTAAAAGCATTATTCCTTTAAGGTCCGATGAGGATTTGACACGTGTTATACAATCTTTTGAAGAACCTCGGAATATGGATGATATACTGATCAGTCAGCAGTGTCACACATCCTCCACCATGGACCTGTACGTCTCCCCAGACTTGTATGAAGAACGTGATACTGCAGCATTAACCACAATTAGTCTTTTCAATGCGATTGATTGTGGCGAATTATTTTCAACGCAAACCGTAGAAGATATTTGCAGTGACGCTCCTTACAACCCGACGCAAGGGACTACCATAGAAATGTAAGTGTCTATAATTAGAATTTTATATATATATGGAGAGTTGTAGTATCTCGTCAAATAGATACTCGCCAAAAATGTCAATCAGTGTTATTTCCCCATTATGCTAAAATCGAAATTTTTATGGCGTTCACTCCTCGAACCAAAGATATCTTCACATAATGGGGATCTGTCTGTCTGTATACTCTGTATATGTTTTAAAAGCATTATTCCTTTAAGGTCCGATGAGGATTTGACACGAGTTATACAATCTTTTGAAGAATCTCGGAATAGGGAGGGTATACTGATCAGTCAACAATGTCACACCGAAATAATGTAAGTGTTTTTCGATCTTTTTGGGATAAGAAGACAATATATTTTCATAAATTTATTAAATGAAAGAAATCAGTACAATAAACGAATATACCGTTACAAATATACGAACAAAAACATTATAATATACAACGAGTACGTACAATTGGAAAACGGTTTTTTATCTGTCTGCATACCATTTCATCGTTTCGGTGAGTGTGACACGGGTCAAATAAATTTAAAAAATTTATAAATTCTTTATCATTTGACATATGCGTGAGAAATGAGACACAGTACATTCGCAAACATTAGTAAAATATCCCTGCATACGAAATGGGTTCCATACAACTTCGGGAATATGTAACTGAGCGAGAAATTTTACAATAATAGGGTCACTCCAGGGTTGAGTACCGAGTGAATCAAAATAGTACAGGCGCTGTCTATTTTTAAAATAGACAGCGATCCAGTGAATCCCTTCATTACCGATGATGTCTGTGTTCACAATAAGACTACCGCATTCTCGCGTACTTGGCAAACTCAATGTTTCATTCTTCGCAAACACGCCGATAAATTTGGAACGTGTGACTCGCTCCATTACTTTCTGAAGTGTATTAGCATCCATTTTAAAAGTCAGTGATAACGCTTCTAAATCTATCTACTTCTATTAGGGCTTGCGATTCGAGATATACTAGTACACTAATAGGAGCGTCTATAGGCTTGGCGAATTCCAGCCGCACTGAGATGTTACCGCTCTGCTGTGGTGTTAAATGGGTATTTACGCTAGCAGATAAGTCAGGTGTAATGTCAAACGGATAAAGGTTAAATTGATCAATGAATTCTTCCTGCGTTACCCCATTACCAAGCTCATCACAATCACCTGCAATATGGGTCAGATTACTATAGGCTCTGGCACAAAGAGGTAACACAGCGTCTGATGAATAGTCCGTACCCATTGTTCCACCCAAAGCAGTGCCATTAACGTATAGTTATATTTTAAGTCCGAAATTCTCGAATTTAAAGGCACTCTTTTTATATTTTCCATTCACCGAAGCGTGGTCCTGCATGCCGATTAATATCCTTTTAGGAAGATTTCCCAGGGCAATGTTTTCTATCTGCTTCGATGCCAACCCTGCAGGAACCGTATATAGTTTGATCTGCACTCTGTTAATAGGATATTTCACTGTAGCGTTTAGTAAATTTTTCTCAATTTCTAGTTGTTTTGGTGAACTTAATTTCACTCGCCGTACGCGGAGGTATGTGTCCATAATGTGAACCACAACGGACTTTGCACCCTCTTCTTGATTCGCATCCAGATTTAAGCAGATCTCAGGACTCGTGCGGGTGAGCTTTATTTTCATATCCACCCCGTTCACAAGCAACTTCTCCTGGAAAGTGAAATCTGTGTGCAACCGTCCAAAACACTCGTATATTTTCTTTTTAGAATTTTTAAATTTGTCCTTTATACTATTTTCATCTTTAGTTTGATAATATCCCTCCGCACTTAAAAAGGTAGCCTTCGCTTCTTTGGAAAAGTTGAGGACATTTTCCAAATAGGCTCGTAGATGATAGTACCCCGTGCCTGCCGATATGTTGGTCTGATTTAAATATACGTCACACTGGTTGAATATGGCGTGCAGAAAGTTTGTTTCAGGGTATACAGCATATTTGTCATCGCAGGCCGTTCCATCAGAATGGGCTATACGTAGCTTAGCGTACATGTGCACACAGCTTGGATCAAAAAAGTAAGGACCTGAGCTGGGTATCACGAATTCTATAGGTGCACTCGGTGAACTAATTGTGTTTAAAGGGTTAATTGTAATAAAGTCACTGTGCTCAATAGAAACTTGGGTTGGCGGGAGCTCAAAAAAGGACAGCTCCGATTTACAGCATTGTGAACTACATGGGTGGATGAAGCGTGCCATGGCGAAATAGTGACTCCTCTCTCGACAAGTGGTAAACAAACTATGATTCATGAGATCAATATCCTTAGCTTATATCAGTCAAAAAAGTGGTCAACCATAGGTTTCATTCGCTTACAGCATTTCTTTTTTGATAGCCTTTTACGTTTAATACCACGTGACCCCTTCTTCCGGGGAGCCCTCTTCTTCTTCCCGCCACCACGCATTTTTCTCTTTGCATCTTTGATGATTTCGTTCCGTGTACGCTTTAAATGTTTTTTTAGAGCTTCTTTAGGTTTAGCCCCGGCCAATATGTCTTCTGCAGTGTTAAGGCCTGATTGTAGCGCTTTCCTTCCAAGGTATCTGGCACCCCTCTTCAGCAAAGGAACAGCCGTACGTAGTATGGATGAAAAAATGGATCCAAGTCCACTACCGCGCTGGTATCGCATCCCTCGATAGACGGTGAAAGGCTTTCTATCCATTATAACTCAGTGCGTCGAAAGTGTAGCTTCACTGTTAAGCTCCCGTTACCGAATGGGAAGTTTTCGCCCTCAATCGTTCTTATATATATTGTGATATTGGTTATTAAATTAGTTGCGACATTCACATAATGGGGCCTGTCATATGTAATACTCAAACTCCTTCCTCTATGGTTGGGGATGTGAGCAATGCGCAGCAGGCGTGCCTGGGTATCCCCAACAAACTGGTGCTCCACTATATTACTGTAAATATAGCACATGTCTGGGGACCTTTCAGCCAATTTCTCCATCTTCAATTGATACATTAATCTGGACAAGTTATACTGTGTCTCGTGAAATGTGTCTCTTTGGAAGGCTGCGCTATATCGGCCGTTGGTTAGAATTTTGAACTTTCTATGTTCTTTAAGACGTCTGTTAGTCTTTGATTTTAGGATTAGTGTATGTGCAGGGTTGTTTACGATTTCATATACTAAATCATTCGTAAGGTTTGAGTTTCTTAAACTCACGTTTAAGCCTCTCACAACATCCTCGGCCGAACCATATTGACCCGGCCCTAGTCTTACTTCTGTACTGTAATACCGTGTAATCTTAGTCCGAGCGATGCGCATAGTTTCATCCATAGCTACCCCAGCTTTTTCACACTCGTCAATGTCTCTAAGAATCGTAAAAACGGTTTCTTTATGTTCAATATTTAAAAAGACGGTGTCCAGCTGAATTTCGCATATCCCCACCTCATACGAATCACGACCCAATTCAATGTGCCCATGGAGTTCTGTTACAAAGTTGGCTAGCGTGTTGTTAGGGTGTACAGACAGGGACGAGGAGGACGGGAGTGTGACGTAGAAATGGTTAGGAGCCATGTTGCATACTATTTAAGCTTCATTATTGCATCAGCTTTTATATAGGTGTTGAAGCTTTCTGGGTACCCTAGCCATTTCACCAGGTACATTTTTCTCCTTCCTGAACCTTTGCTTCCTAAAATTTTCTCAATTTTAAACACATTTTTTTCTAAATTAAACGCAACTTTCTGCAATTCCTCGCGGTAAAAGCCTCCTGAGATTTCTTCCCCATTCAAATCTTCAATGTAATACATCATTATCACACCTTTAGGTCTCACAGCCCTAACTTTAAAAATCTCGCGTGTCCATCCTTGCTCAAAACCCTTTGCGAATTTATTCCCCGAACGCGACAGCCTTACATAATCATTGATTTTGAAGCGCACAGAGTGTGGTGGTGGTGGTGGTGATCCATCTCTTCTCGGGAGCGTACCTCTTTCTAAAACTTCGTTAGGTGTTGCCCCAATCGTGCGATGGTGTGAGCGGTTGTAGGATGATGCCAATGATTCCAGAATGTCTAGAAATCTGTATGTGTTTTTTGTGTAAAATAACGGTGCATGCGTTCCTTTATGGTGCGCTGAACTCTTTCAGCTAAAGAAGCCTTATGTATAGAATTGGTTGTGTAATAGCTGATATTAAACTCTGTCAACATATTCTGAAAAGCACGGCCTATAAACTCCTTCCCCATATCCGTACAAAAATAGCCAGGAACCCTGTTTTCTTTTAACATTAGCGTTTTGGTGGCTTTAGCAACTGTTTCAGGTGATTTATTTTTCAGAGGAACTAGCCACAGATATCTAGAGAACACGTCTATTATGAATAGAATGTAGCGGTAACCATCGTTATACACAGAATATCTTTGCATGTCTGTTAAATCTGCTTGCCAAATAGAATCAATCGAGGAAGCCGTTGTCTTGGCTGTTTTAAACCTTTTTCTCACAGGCTTATGAAGCGTATAAGCGTCCTGCTCCCTCAAAAATCTTTCAACATCTTTTTTTCCTACTCCGTAAACACTTCTGTACAGTCTATCTACGCCGCCGTAAGAGGATGGGGTAGAAATGTCATAATAGCGTTTAGTTAATACGTTAGCCATTTGCGTATTTTAGAGGCACGTGGGTAGGGTTGGTTTAACCTCTTCTTGCTCCTCTTCAAAGGTGTTACCGCCGGGGGTGACGGCGCCTTCAATTGTGTCACAGGCGTTGCATGTTCCAAGTCTTTTAACCTGTTCAGATTTCCTATCAACGTTTTAGGGACATTTATTTGTTGTAGTCTTGCTTTAATATGCTTCCATCCTGATGGTGATGGCCTATCCCACTTTCTCACCAGATCATGGACAATGTCTACGATATTCGATCCCTGTACCTTTGATCCTTCCACAATGATCTCCCCTGTATCGGTCCATTGTATGGCGGGATCCTCATTCAATAGATTATAAAGACTTAAGCCTTTACTCCTCAATGTAAGTGGGAGGGTATTTTTTAATACATGTTCGATATGTTGTGTGGCTAATCTTTTTGGTTGGTCAGCTGTGTCTCCGGGTACAGATCCTATGTCGCCATCGTCCCCCGTGCTGTGCCTAATAACCACAGGAATCTCTGTAGGGCTCTTATAATTTTCGTACTCGTGAAGAAATTTCTGCAGAGCTTCTTGGTATAAGATTCTTTTCTCATCAGGTGTTTTTTCACTGTTTAATAGGGCTAACAATTCGCTTTCCATTCTTTTAAGTCTGCTTTTACGGGGATCTAGATACGTGTCTCTTTGCAGTGAGGCGTACACCTCGTGGGGAATCACTACCACTTTCTTCATTATATTAATCTAGTCAGTAAAGGACCCAAAACTGAAAATAAGATGGGGAGAAATGACCCTCCTGTTTGTACAATAATTCGCTTTTTCTTCGCTACAGTTTGGCTTTTACGAGCGAGTGCACGTATTATGTTCTTGTAGCGGCGTAGGCGAGCCTTCTGATGGGTTTTCATTGATACATTGCAATTTATAACGTTAAGACAGATTTCACAGATGCATTTTAAAAAGTCGGCATCGATATTTTTAATAAACATCTGCTGCATTGCCCGAGGCAGTCGATGATAGATTTTTATTAATTCACGGTATTTCTTTAGTCTCTGTCATTCTGGAATATACACCGTTTCAGGCTCGTTTGGAAATATATTCGTTCGCAGAAGCACTCTAAACGTGTTTCGCGGATGAAGGTCGCAAAGCAAATATCCGTAACGCGTGCTTGTAGCTTCTTTATAAACTTCCAAAAACTCCTTACGCTGATTCGGGAACATTTGATTGGCTAATACCCCAATTTGTGATACATCTCTACGTTGCGCGAATAAGACTAGATATTGCGTATTTAACGACACATCGCGCATGTATCTATTTTGAAAAATAGATTCTGATTGATGAAGAACACGCTTATGTTAAGATGGTGGGAGAATACTGTAAATGTCTCGGCAAACGTTTTATCCATCTCCAACATGAGATCGTCAATTACAATGATTGTATGTCATTTCCCTTTAACGAATTAACGTCATATACGCCTTTGTGGAACAAAATATCATCTTGGTACTCGTTGAACACTGATTGATACGTCGAATAGCACCATAAACTTTATGCACAAATTTCGAGAACATCTCCCCTTTTCTTTAATGATTTTAAGCATAAACACAGTTTTACCACATCCTGTAGGTCCAGATATAATACATGTGGATGGGCTCGTGAATCTGAATTTTTCTACAGAGTCCATTTCTAACACGTCACACTCCTAAGTGAGTCATTTACAAAAATATACAAATTTTGAGTGCTGATCCTTATATTTCTTCCCCACAGAACCGTGAATGACGATGAGGTAGAGCAGCCCATCATTACGGATGACCTCGACGACAGTGTAGTTGTGATCTCCTCCTGAACCCTCACCAGCGATACCGGTAACACGTCCAAAGCGGAGGTATGAGATACCCACGTCAGGTATAAAGCGACCGAAATCGCGTCTGTTGCAGCGGTAATAGATCCCCAACCCTCAACCTCTTACGCAACAACACCCCCAGCAGCACCTAATATCCCCTTATTCATCCGCCGCCCCCGTTCTGTTAAGTCTACAATAATAGAGCCCCAACCATCAACCTCCTACGCAACAGGGCCCCCATCAGCAGCACCTTCCGCAATATATCCACTAATTCATCCGCCCCCGTTCTGTTGAGGATGGTATAACGCTGGAATTGGTGCGATCCGCAGCCCCCACCCCAGCCTTGACTAGAAATCGGTATAGAGTCAGGGTCGACCCTAGAGTCATGTATAGCAATGGATTGAGCGCGGATACGCCGGGTTGTAGCGTATTATAGAGTTTGCTCTTCAGAATCGTGACGAGCGTGAAGTCAGGACGAGTATGTCCTTTGGATTGGGTCAGATGACGGTGATGTAGACGATTATTGGGTGATAGTGCCATTTAGACGTTTGGCGGCTGAAGATGTAGAATATATATTAGGGCGTATAATGCAAGCCGCCCAAAGTAGTATAGCTTCAATATGGACAACTTCACGGTAAATATTGACCATGTATACGTGTTGCGGGTCATAGTGCCATACCGTATACTCTTAACTTCAATTCTCAAGCTATTTATAGACGGCATATAAACGTCGATCGTGGTTGCGGCTTTATAGCAGTACTCTTAGCACGTATGTTTACTGTACAAAATACACGAACTCAAAAAATTTGGTTGCCTACAGTCGTGGAGCATGCCCGTAAACTAGCTGAAGACTGTGAACTTGAATTTGACTGTAATATGGGTCCTGAAGAGCTGAGAAGGGTAGAACGAAATGAATGTCCGCATAGTTGTGTTTGGGTTGGATGATCGTCGTAGGACTGTGTATGTTTTTAAAAGCTGTGTGAGAGATCGTACAAGGCCCCTACTTATTTTAGGATTGTCAGGGACAACGTATCTCCCCATCCGTAATATAAGGTGGCTTTACGCGAGTTATGACAAAAGTCGAAAATATGGGAGACATCATGATTTGTGTAAGGGGTGCCTCGAGTTTGCGGATGATATAGTGAGGACATTGTAAAGAATGTCACATGGTATGTGAGCAGTGTAAAAGCACCAAATGTGAAAGCCGTGTAGTTGAAGCTGAGAAGAGAGACTGTGATGTGTGTAGACGCACATTTTTCAATAATAGCTGTTTTGATTTCCATAAATCAATTGGCACGTGCAGGAAAATGAGAATCTGTGAATGTGGTATGTTTCACACAATGGATAATTGGGGAAAATTTAAGCACAAGTGTGACGTAATTCACTGTCCTACATGCCAGGAGGAATATAAGGCGGATGGAGTAAAGCATGTATGTTATATGAAAGATGCTAAGCCTAAAAATAACCCCTGTATAACTGTATACTACGATATAGAAACATATACGAACGCTGAAACCAAAGAGGTAATTCCACATTTACTTGTGAGCCAGACTATCTGTGATGAGTGTATGGATATCGAATGTGACGAGTGCCCCAAATGTGGTAAACGGACAAACGTTTTTAAAACGAATGTCAGCGATAGTCCTGTGAAACTATTTGTGTCCTATATTGTCAAGTTAGCCGACAAGTTCAAAAAAATGACTGTGTATATTCTCGCCCATAACGGGGCAAAGTTTGACACGCAGTTCCTTTATAAGGAGTTGCTTGAACACGAATCCTCTGAGATATTTACAGGTGATCCATTGAAAAGAGGCAACAAATTAATACAGATGCAGATAAGAGGCAATGTACAATTTAAAGATACTTTATTATTCACACCTTGTAAATTAGCAAAGCTACCCAAGGTGATGGGAGTAGCAGCTGAAGTTTCCAAAGGATACTTCCCATACACTTTCCTCACCAGCGAGACTTTAAACTACGTAGGCCCACCACCCCCCAAACATTATTTTGACTGCATGGATGAACGTGAAGACTTTGATCGATACTACGACAGTTTTAATGAAAGTAACCCTTATAATATAGCTGATGAATGTGAGCGTTATTGCGTGAATGATGTGCGCGTGCTTAGAGTATGTTTCCAGGCCTTTAGAAGGATGTACATAGCCCGTTTCAAATGCGATCCACTGCAAGTCGCAACCACCATCGCATCATTATGTTTTACGGTGTTCAAGAATAACTTCATGCCGAAAGACACCTTAGCCATTATTCACCGAAACAATCCCCGCAGTTACGGGCACAAGGCTATTTACTGGCTCATACACCTACAGCAACAGACAGGTGTATACATAAAGCACGCCCGCAACACGGGTGAAGTACCCATTAAGATTAATGGACGTGTTTTTTGGGTTGATGGGTTAAGTGAAAACCGTGTCACTGGTGTGAAGACTGTGTACTCCTTTAACGGTTGCTGGTGGCATGGATGCCCCCGTCCTGAGTGCGGAGTCACCGGAGATATCAACGGTAGGTCTCCTGCCGACTGTCTTGCATCGACCCGCACCCGCGATCAACTTATAGGATCACAGTTCACTCACAAAGTCTTGTGGGAGCATGAATATGATGCACGGATGGAGACAGACGAGGTGTACCGTGAGGAAATAAAAGCGATCAAGCGTTCAATGGTGCTGGATCCTCTCAAATGTGGTGATAGCTTGTTTGGAGGACGTACAAATCCTTTCAGACTATACTTCCCACCTACGGAGGGCGTGAAGCTCCATTACTACGATTTCTGTTCTTTATACCCATACGTGATGAAGAGCAATCCGTACCCCGTGGGCGCTCCTGAGAAACTGGTGGGGCCTAGCCTACCATCCATCAATGAATTTTCAAAAAATTTGAATGATCGTTACTTTGGGATCTCTTTCGTAGACGTACTCCCCCCACGCAATTTATGGATGCCGATCTTACCTGTCGTTATCGACGACAAGCTCATGTTTCCCCTGTGCGTGAAGTGCGCGGAAGAGGATAACGGCGAATGTAACCATATACCCCACCAGCGTAAGATCAGAGGCGTATATACAAGTCCTGAGTTGGCCCTAGCCTTGCGCCATGGTTATAGAATACTGAAGATACATGAGGTGTGGAGGTTTCAGAAGCTACCCAACCTTTTCACACCATATATAAACACCTTTTTGAAGGATAAGGTTGAGGCATCAGGGTATCCGCGAGGAGTTGATACCGAAGATGAAAAGTCTGCCTATATTCAACGTTACCGCGACCGCGAAGGTATACAACTTGATCGTGTCCAAATTGTAAAGAATCCTGGCAAGCGCTTTAGTGCAAAGTTGTGTCTAAACAGTCTATGGGGAAAATTTGCGCAGAATACCGGCAGAGGGAGCATTCATTTGGCACAAAGTTATAGCGATGTCTGGGATTATGCCAATGCCCCCGATAAAGAGGTCATGGAGATCGTAAATGTAGGTAATACTTACGTAATAAAGTACAACAACACTGAATTTGCCACAGATACCTCAAGGGTTACAAACATACCTGTGGCCAGCTTCACAACAGCCTACGCCCGTATAAAACTTTGGGGTCTATTGCATTCTCTTGGGCGGAGAGTATTGTATGCCGATACAGATAGCGTGATATTCACAGAGAGGGAGGGTGAATACATGCCCACTATTGGGGAGTTCCTCGGCGAGCTCACTGATGAGATCAAGGATGAGTATGGGGACAACGCATACGCCGACTCTTTTGCCTCAACAGGACCTAAGACTTATGGGGTACGGGTCAGGGTGGGGGATGAAATGAAATATATCGTGAAGGCAAAGGGTATTACGCTCAACCATGCGAATCGGGAGGTTGTTAACTTTGAGTCGTTGAAGGATCTAGTATGTTTGGATGAACAACCTCACCAACTAATTGTAGGCACCCACAATTTTCGGGCGCAGAAGCTGGGGGCGTGAAGGAACTTAGGGGTACGATGGTGTGCCGTAACACCTATAGGAAACGTTACCAGTTACCTGGTACCTATGATACCGTACCCTTTGGATACCAATGATGCTTCTAACTCACACGTCTTGTATATAATCGTATCTATTTGTTAGTATATATATATATATATATATATATATATATATATATAACTTGAATATCTCGTTTATTAAATCGTATTTGTAAATATATATAACTTGAATATCTCGTTTATTAAATAAATCATGTTTCAAAAGCGTTTCACTTTCTCCTTTGTGTGTGTGTGTGTGTGTGTGTGTGTGTGTGTAGGTGAAAGTTCTAAGCTCCGCCCACTGTAAGACCGTGAGTCATGCTACTATCTGGGAATCCCTGCGTGGTCAGTCGACCGCAGTAAGCCCGAGAGATCAGACGTGTATTCAGATCAGACGTGTATTCAAATGGCTACCTTTAATATTGCTTGTACAACGTTTACGAAATGGTATTCAGTAAAGTGCCAGGATGTGGTGGATACCGAAAAACTTCCTATTCATCCCTCCTATGCCTCTTAAAAACACATTGGATTGTGCGAAGTTCCAAGATGTACAAATACTCTACGGATGTTCTGGTGAGACCGTTGAAGGCTTTCGTTGCACAGACGATGTGCTGAAGTATACTGCAGAGCTAAACTTTATAAAGTCTCACATACACCGTGAAGTAAAAGAAACAACGCGTGCAGAAGAGAAGCAGCAGGTATGGATAATGAGTCTTGCTGATGGGTGGTGTGACAAGCGGTATTACGTCATGCTACACCATGTCGATTACTCATACCCTACGACTGGAAATGTGAATCTCGTGATCATGGACAATCTTAAGTATTTTTATCACTATATTAACGTATATCATGATGAGGTTCGTAGTGAGGTTGTGGCTAGTGCCCTGCGTGAATTTTTAACAGAGTTTAGAGACGAGTATCGTTTGATGGGCAGAAAGGAAAAATATGAACATATGTTCCTCTCAAATAGTGCGCCGGAGTGTGGAGATGTTTAGTAAAATGTTCCTAGTTCTTATCCAAACTGTCTGGTGCGTAGGCTGGTAGTGATATTCTTGTACCGGTACAACAATTCGACTCGCGGAACAAGCCCATTCACGTATTATCGAGTCAGCCGCCCGTCGAACCATTCCTGCCTACCTGCGTGCCTCACACGGCTCATAGTTATCTCAGAGCTTGAGCCGAGTGGACGTGCGCTCTTCGAATACGATGGAACTTCCTTTGAGCAGCATTCTCAACGCCTCGTACGATGTGTCCGTGACGAAATCGTTGCGCGTGTTCAGGCGTAATTCCGGTACCATTAGCTATGTACTGGAAACGGAATGTAGACCGACAAACAAACGGGTTTATTTAAGTATCGAGGAGATGAATAGAATCTTTGTGATAGTTGAGAAGTGGAGTGAAGATCGTTATAAAATACCTGCTAACGTAGGTACAAGAAGAGAGCAGATTAGTGACGCACCCTCATACGCCGTTGTATGTACGTTGTGTATAAATAACGATCGGCCGTGCATTGATATAAGGCTGATGTGGAAGAATGCTTCTGATAATAACGCTCTTATTCCTACGCGAAACCGTTTCATCCTCGACAGAATGTTTGAAATCGTCGGATTCCGTAAACTGAAACCTATATTAGACGCGCGTGTTACGGATATGTTTTATTTTGATACAGTACTTGAATACGCATACACTGCTCTGCTCGATGGGTTTACCGAGTGTAGGGCTGGTGAGAATGGTCTAGTGCTGGATGTTTATTTAAAAAGTTTAGACTCTTTGAAATACCATGAACTTTGGTACAAAGCAATTGATCGGTACAAGGCTGAGCTCACCTACACCGTTCACCCTGAAGAACTATTTCTTTATATAACGCGCAGTTGTCGTAACGATTTAGAAGATTATTTCAATTGCCGCTATGTTGAGTGAGTTCACGATTGAAAAGCTCGAGTCGGTAGAAATAAACCCTCGATTGGAAAAGCGTTCTTATAAACTTGTGTTTAATAATGTAGCTAACGATGAACTCTTGTGCGTGCTTTTGATTGTATTCTAGACGTGTTTAAAGATGACTTACCAACCGGTTGTAAAGTGGGAACAAAAATAGTACTGAACGATATGAAAGCCCTTCATATCGAATACAGGTTTCCCTATACTTTAAGCGGTGAAATATTATTAAGCCGCATATACTGCGTAATGCAGAGCAATAATGATGTAATTGTAAACTCGATTAAGACCGAGTTTAGTATTTTGAAAAAAAAGTGAATTGTATATATATTTTGCTTGACATTTCTCCTGTACTGATTATACGCATATTTCTTTTGATTTGTGTTTTTATATATATATATATATATATATATTTTGCGTGATATTTCTCCTGTACTGTTATGTACATATTTCTATTGAAGTGTATATTTATTTGAAATGTATATTTTATTTTATATATCACCATAATTGTGTGTGTGTGTGTATATTTCTCCTGTACTGTTATGTACATATTTCTATTGAAGTGTATATTTATTTGAAATGTATATTTTATTTTATATATATATCCATAATTGTGCGTATATATTTCTGTTATACGCATATTCCTCAAATGTATATTTATTTTCTATATATTTATAATAAAAAGAATGATGCAATGTTGTTTATTGTTATGCCTTCTACTACCGGTATTCGAAATATAATAATGTATACAACGGTATTGCGGTATCTGGCAATATTTAAGCCATATAATAATGTATACAACGGTATTGCGGTATCTGGCAATATTTAAGCCTTCTAAGCCAACTGGCTGATTAGGAGTCTATAATAGTGTATACAATGGTATATGGCAACTCTGTCTTCGATTAAATGAATACATGGCGCTATCTGGCAACTCATTTACAGCCAACTGGCTGATTAGGCGTATATAATAATAATGTATACAATAATACTGCTAAAAAGAGGTATCTGGCAGCCAATTACAGCCAACTGGCTGATTAGGAGTCTATAATAATGTATACAATGGCATCGCGGTATCTGGCAACTCAAGCCATTTACGCCAGCTGGCTGATTAGGAGCCTATAAAACCGCCAACTCGGCTGAAGTCTTAATGTGCACTTGGCTCCTGCCAGGTGAACACCTCTCCTCCTCCTTTCTCTTGGGGGATAACGCCGCCTCCAAGTTTCCTCCCCACCCCCCTTTGCAACAACCCCCTTTGCAACAACCCCCTTGGCAACACCCCCACCCCCTTTTGCAACAACCCCCATCCCCCTTTGCAACATTACATAATAACCTGCAACATTCTTGCACTCTCCCCTTTTTCGGCTATACTACTGATGTATATTGTGAAAAGTACTGGTCTCAGGAGACACCCTTCCGGAACATTGCAAGTTACATTAACCCACCTTAACTCTCTCCCATTAACTACTACCTTCTGCTTTTTACCAGTTAACCAATGATCAATCCACTTGACCCCTTATTCAGTGAGCTTTAAGTTTTTCCAACAATAGTTTACGCGAAACTTTGTGAAACGTCTTTTGAAAATTTAAATATATTACATCCACCGGTCTATTACAATCATAAATACCGATGACGTCATGAAAAGATTTCAATAAATGTTGAACCAGGTTTGTTTCTTCGAAATCCATGCTGACCAGTGGTGGGAAAAAAGTAATCGATTACAAATAAAAATTACTGATGTCTGAAAAGTAAAGTATAAAGTAGAAATTACTTCTCTGGATTAACTAAATTATAATTAAATCCAGAGAAGTAATTTCTGCTTCACACTTTTAGTTACTCTTCAGACATCAGTAATTTTTATTTGTAATCGATTACTTTTTGCCCATCAGTGATGCTGACTTTGTTTAATGAGATTATTGCTTTCAAGACGTTTGGCTATTCGATATCGAATAAGTGATTTTAAAGTTTCCATTAACAGAAGTTAGAATAATAAGCCTGATTTACCGCCTGTTGCGTGCCCCAATTTTTAAAGATTGGAGTTGTACTAACTAATTTAAAATACAAAAGGAACAAACCCCTGCAAAAGAAGATTTGATGAAAATTTGAATTTCATTCTTTAACTCTTTTAGATGCTTTGGGTGAAAGTAGTCTGGATCTGGCGAGTTATTATGTATTCTTGTTTTTTGCTTTACAGTACCAAATATAATAAATTAAATTGAATGCCCGGTTAGGTCAATTGTACGCCCTTGACGATTGGTTAAGTCGTGGTATTTTCGTTGGTTTTTAGCGAAGATATCATTTGGTAATGGAGGCTGGGGGCCCTGATCTTCAGGTGATCCCACATTTCTACACAAATCTATGCAAGCCTGAAAGCGCTGCTGCGCTCAGTCCCTTCATGCCTCTTGTAGGGTATATTTCTCTGTGATTGCTTTTCCTATATTTCTTCTACATCATTTAGGCTGCACATTCCATTCACCTCTCTCAACTCTCCTAGGTACACAGCGATCGTTTAAAATTACAAATAGATTCTTGAAATTATCCCACATACACTATCCACAGCCAACAGTTTATCCTAGTTTATTAACTTCTTAAGCCTTATCGGTTAAGACATGATATTTTCGTTAGTTTTAACGAAAATATCGACTTAACCTAACCAATCGTTAAGGGCGTACAGTTGACCTAACCGGGCATTCAATTGACCTAACCGGGCATTCAATTGGTGATAATTGGTTTTTACTGCATTATTTCGTGATAATTCTTGGTTTTTTCTATTACTTTTTCGTGCTTTGTGCTGTGGTACTTGTCTATCCAAAACACCTTAAAACTGGTGTTTTTTCACAATTCCACGACTATTGACAATATCTACTACACAAAGCATGAAAAAACATTTGGGAAAAAAACAAACCACCACCGAACTCGGCGACGCCCCTGAGCTGAATAATTACCAAAATTACCAAAATAAATAAATATATGGAAGTTTTGTTTTTCACGAACTGAGTAATCCTTGATTTATTGCGCTTTTAACCGAAAGGTTCCTAATCTCTAGCGCTTCGCTGGGCACATTGGAGGGTTTGAAAAAAAAAAAATGAAGTCTAGCGAGTTTGTAGTTTTAGAGGATTTTTAATGAAAAACGTGTTTTTTTTCAGTTAGAAAAAAAAAATCACCAAATTGACATTACTGTTCGTGTAAATTCTAATGGGATTCAGTTTGGTGGTGTTTGCGATAGAATTATGACGTGCCGTTCGTGTGATTTTGACTGAGGACTTGAATCGTCATGTGCCCTAGATGAAGACAAAGCATTGGATGTTTTTATCAATTACGGCGTTATTCTCTCATCCTTAACTTGCCCGAAATGTGACAGTAAGTGCCTAATACGAAAAGATCGGAAGAAAGATAGGTCAACAGAATGCCCGGTTAGGTCAAGTCGTGATATTTTCGTTAGTTTAAACGAAAATGACGAGAGCAAACTTTTCTGGTTAATTTTGTGTTTCGCACGTTTCCTGTGGCAATGCATCGTTTACGAGATCTCGTAACATGAACATAGCCTATATGTTTATGCTACGATATTTCAAAAACTACGCATTTGCATAGGAAACCAATGGCAGATTTGTGCAAAGCACCTCAAAATTGACCAGAAAAGTTTGGTTAAAACTAGGTTTTTTTTTTAGGTTAGGTTAGGTTTTGAAGCATTTCCCTTACTAGAGACAGTAAATCGGGTACATTCCTAATGAAGAAACGAAGCTACTGATGTATAATTTATGAAAATCGGAGACGGGAGCTTAAGTAGTTTACTACCACTAACTTAAATAAAAGTTATAATGGCTAAATTTTAATATAAAATTTCAGAAAATATACACAATGTCAGTCTCTTCTTTCAGTAATTGGAAGCTCGCAGCCCAGCTTACCTACCTATAACCATACCCCTAAAACTAAAAATGAAATTCAGGCCCAAATTCACTAAATACAGTAGTAGAGAGCCAACCTCAGTTTTTGTGATCAACCAAGTGTGAGAAAGTCTTAGGGATAGTCATCTGTCATCAGTAAGGGTTCCACATTTATTCAAACACTTTAAACTGTCTAAACTGGCAGGGGTGGTTAACTCGATGTTACTCGAATAGGGCATGGTGGTGGTTAGGTAGATCATTTACCCAGCTGATCGATTGTCGTAAATAACTTCCGAGGCTGGTTGTCTTTTATACCAAATTTACTTAATTAAATACATACTTTATTTCATCGTATAATCACAATATTTGCCATACCAGATTTCCTCCAATAAATATCAAACTAACTCTTACCTCAGAGGAAACCTCCAGTTTCGAAATTGGGCTCGAATAACTTAAACAAATCAAATCTCCAAAACTTCTGAAAATAAGTTTTTAACATCTTGACGTTGTCAAAAAGTTTAACGTTTTAACATTCTTAAAATTTGAACCCGTATTAGCCTTTGAAAATTTTCATAATTAAACTTTAAATGCTTCTAGCGTCGTTAAATTTCTCAAACTTCTTTTAACATCCTTAAACTTTTAGCACCTTATAACTTTAGAAATTTTAGACTTGACGACTGAAAACCCTTATTCAATTATTGTAGAATAATAAAATTACTTTCACAACACAATCAAACGTTCAATTCAAATGTTAAAATACAAATGGCGCTTCTCTGTTCTTTCAGTTGCATGACGTCATATGTTAGTTGGTTTACTGAACTCGTAATTAAGACTGACTCCACTCTCATTAACCTTTCCTAGCATTCACAATGCTCCGTTACAATATATATATTAAACATCAAATAAATCACTGAGTCCTTTATAATGATGGCCCATTAAGAAAAAATAAACATTCAATTCAGTTAGGACCTCACTCTAATAATAATAATAATAATAATAATAAAATTTATTCCTAAATCTCATAAATAAAATATCTAAAATGTGTTTAATAATTCATTCTACAGTATACTGTCCCAGGAGGAAATGTCAAGAATGCACCATTTCACTCTTTGGGTATTTCGAAGTAGAAAGTATTATATCGATATGGGTCTGATTCCCAACCGTTACCGAGATACAGGCCTCTACATTTGGGTAATTAAAACATAATAAAAAGGTGATCTTAGATACTATTTAATGACACTTGTGGTTTACAAAAAGTACAAACATACAATACACTATTGCACTTATTGCAGAATGGTTTCAAAGTGACCCCCTCCTTCTTCAATGCACGCCGCGAGCCTCCGATCCATCGAGTCTTGCCAAGGAAAACGCGGAAGTTCATTTCTGAGGTTTATGAACGCATCCTCTATACGTGCAACCAACTGCTCCCTAGTTTCGGGCTTACCCCTGATAAACGTTACTCTTCAAGAACCCCCAGACAAAAAAATAATGTAAATAAATATTGTGAGGATCTGCACAGTTGCCAATGTATCATTAAATGTCATTGAATATTATCTAAGATCGACTTTTTATGTTTTAGTTACCCAAATGTAGAGGCCTGTATCTCGGTAACGGTTGGGAATCAGGCACATGTCGACATAATACTTTCTACTTAGAAATACCCAAAGAGTCAAATGGTGCATTCTTGACATTTCCTCCTGGGACACCCTGTATAGCATTTTCTTCTAGCCCCAATCACACTCGAGAATCGAATTTCGTAACCATGACAACCAACTGTAGCTCTCAATATGCAAATGCTTTTCACTTCTCTCCTATATCTTTGTTTTGAAAAAATTCCGTGTGTTTAAAGTCTACAGCGCATCTCACCCTTGTTCTTTCATTTCCTTATGGATTTCTCACTGGCGGTTCTTTTTTCATCAGAAGACGGAATGAAATATTGAAATTCAATCATCTTTTTAAAACGCTCCGATAAATAATTAAATATTTTAACATAATGGAGGTTTTACATAGTTTAACAGTCAATATTGAGATTTCATTTTGTATAAACTGATGAATTGCAAATGAGTCTAAAATTATTAATTTTTTCAGTTTTGGAAAGCTGATATATATATATATATATAGTGAGAGAGAGAGAGAGAGAGAGAGAGAGAGAGAGAGAGAGAGGGGGGGGGGTGAAAGAACTTTCTGTAATTTTTAAGCTTTTAAATTTTTATTTATTAGTTTTTTTTATATATATATATATATAATGTGTCCCCCAAGAAAAGTGGTCACCTTTATCACTGGGCCATCAAAACGACAATTCCAAAGATAACTAAATGAAACAGAAATCAAATTAAACCTTTTATTTTGTTCTTAAAATGAGAGGTATTTTACGTAAATCGTCTCTTTTTACCAATTCAATTTGAGCAATAGTTGTTTAAAAATAAAGTTAAGTAAGAAAGTAATTAGAGACTTATATGAACATTAAAGAAGTTTACAATGAGCAAATATAAATTTATTAAAACATTAACGCAGCATATGTTCAATGTGTCCTCCATTATTATCACTGACCAATTGTAGCCTTGTGAGCCACTGGCGAAATGCTGTAGAAATGGTGTCTTGATCGAGCTCATGCCATGCTATTAATTAAAATGCATTCTGGAAGATGACTGGCAGTTTGAGTATTTTGTGTGTGAACTTTGTCATCTAAACGTCCCCATATACAAGAACAATGTCCAGTTGACCATCCTTGTCAATTTTTTTTTAATAACTATTGTTGAAGTTGAATTAGTAAAAAGACACCTCATCCGATTTAAATAATCTACCACTCATTTTAAGTACAATATAAAGCAGGGATTCCCAAACCTTTTTCCACGTTATCCTTACCAAGTTTATCATCTATTCAGAGCGACCCCTAGTCTGTGAGGTAGAAAAGATCAGAGCGTCACGTGTCACGCATTGGGCGTGAAACTCACGCATTGGGCGTGCAACTCACGCATTTGCATGATATCTCACTTTAACATTGCTAAGATTATCTCACATATTTTAGTAAATAAACATAGATTTTTTGCTACAGTGCTGAGTGACGTTAGATCGGGGGGACACAGTATATAGGGTGTCCATAAATAATTAATTATCTTTACAAATCCAATTAAATTTCAATTGAATCTGTAAAAAGTAATTTATGGACATATATAAGCTTATATATATATATATATATATATATATATATACATACTAGGGGCACTCAGTATATTTTGCCCCACCCTTTTTTCTTAGCTAAATAATAGGCCATGGGGCTGAAATGTCTTTTGGGCAGTAAGTTTGAATTTTCTGCGCTTCACATAACCCGATTTTTCCAGTTTGAACCCGCCTCCTTGTATAAAACAGCTTTTAAACGCACTTGTATAAAACCGATGGTTAACGCAGTTTCGAAAATGGCGTCTGACAGTGATGTGCGTCGTAAACAGAGAGCTGTTATCGAGTTCTTAACCGCAGAGAAGGAAACGGTTGGAAATATTCACAAACGTCTACAAAACGTTTGCGGAGATGCTGTTGTTGATCGAAGCACAGTTGGATGCTGGTCTAAATGTGTGAGATCATCGGAGAGAGGGAGAGCCAGCCTCGATGATGAACCACGTAGCGGTCGCCCGACATCGGCTGTCATCTCACACTGTGCAACGTGTTAACAGCATCATTCGATCAAATCGGCGCGTCACATACAAGGAGCTATTACTGGAGCAAGGAATTAGTGAAGGAAACTGACTGAAGATCACAAAGCCCAAAGAAAAAAAATTGTTTCTGAGTCGTTGGTTTGATACGAGACAGAAGGGGATGACTTCCTTTCACGAACTGTGACTGGGGATGAGAATTGGGTACACCACTTTGAACCTGAAACAAAACGCCAATCCATGGAGTGTCATCACGCATACTCCCCACTCAAGAAAAAGTTTAAAATGGCTCCTTCTGCAGGAATGGTTATGGCCACCATCTTCTGGGACACGAAAGGGGTGATTCTGGTGGACATAATGAAGAAAGGATAAACAATCAAACTCAGAGGCATATATTTCTACCCTACAGAGACTTCAGAGACGTATTAAGCGAGTTCGACAGGAGAGAAGACTGGAAGACGTCCTTCTTTTGCACGATAACGCAACACCACACAACAGTTTACAAGCAAGAGAGGCCATCACAAAAATGCTCTTGACTGTGTTACCCCACCCTCCATACAGCCCAGATCTGGCACCTTCAGACTTCCACTTGTTTGGGCCAATGAAGGATGCTATTCGTGGAAGAAAGTTTCAGAGTGACGATGAGGTTGTTGAGAAGGTTAAGAGGTGGCTCCAGCGGACCCCAGTGGACTTTTATCAGCAAGGAATAAAGGCCCTTGTTTCGAGGTTGAGGAAAGCTGTAGAAAAGGATGGAGACTAATGTGGAAAAATAAAAACTTGTAAAAAAGGTATGTAACTACTTGTGTACAAAATTTCTGGAACTTACAAGGAAACTTGGAAAGAAAAAAAAAGGTGGGGCAAAATATTTCGAGTGGCCCTCGTATATATATATATATATATATAAATGTGTGTGTGTGTGTGTGTCTGTGTTGAAAATTAGTTCGTGATAATGTTCTAATTCTCGTTCTCGGAAGGTCAATTAAGCAAACTTCAAAACAATTTAAGGCACAGCAAAAAAGCTGTTTGGAGGATCTAGGTAATTTTTCTTTATTTTGTTGCGGAGAAATCTCATCTTTTTCTTCATTTTCTTTCTGTAAATTGAAGAGAAAATAAACTACCGTTTATTGGAGAGTTGTGAGAAATTCATTGAAATAAAGATTCAGATTCAGATAAATTTGGAGGCACTTACAAAGACTTTTAAAAGTTAATTTAATTTACGAGTACTTCATTAAAACTTATTTTATGCAATATACTCGTACCTTGGTTACTTTGGTTTAGCTTCCGCCCAAATTGTTCATTTTGACGAAGCTCAAGCTTGTCACTCCACCTTAGACCTACAGTTTAACGTGGAATCTGAACCACGCCCCACTAGCAGCCCAGCGGATCACCTGAAGATCAGGGCCCCCATCCTTCGTTAGTTAGCTTTACAACGCTAACTAACGAAAGTATCACGACCTAACCTAACCAATCATCAAGGACATACAGTTGACCTAACGATTGGTTAGGTTAGGTCGTGATATTTTGTTAGATAGCCTTATAAGGCTAACTAAAGAAGGCTGGAGGCCCTGATCTTCAGGTGATCCGCCCAGCATCTTAACCACTAGACTACTCAGGGTACCCATTTATCTACCAACCAATTTTTTTTTATTGTGTGGAAGGATGAACAGCTGGGTTTTGCTGCGCGCCGCCTGCCGTCACCGGGTCTCGATCCCGAGGCCGATGGATTCATAGTCAGCGACGCTGAGGACTACACCACCGAACGCATATATATATATATATATATGAAAAATTATTTCACGAAAGTGACACGTGAAAAGTATTTATGATGAATAAAACCACGAAGGAAAAAAGAAACACAAACGGGTGCTCAAGCGCTTTCGTCTAATGACATCCTCAGGAACACTGGAGTGAAAGGACAGATCAAGGCAATATATAGGTTACAAAAATAAACATACATACATACATATTCACATATATATATACATATACATATATATATATATATATATATATATATATATATATATATATATAGTAAGCATAGAAAAAATTGTGGGAGGAGCCAACATTTATAGTTTATGAAACAGATCACAAAAGAATAAAGAAATAAAAATAAATATAAATATAAATTGAGAAAAAAATTAATTACCAAATAGTGCCTTAGTGATATATATGTCACAGCCTAAATAATCATAAAGAAATAAACAGGCAAATAAAAAAACCACAAATATATACATACATATATATATATATATATATATATATATATATATATATATATATAAAAAGACACTTTTAGCACTTTGGCCGACCTTCAATATAAATTCAAATGGCTTGTTTATGGAACAGGTCACAAAAGAATAAAGAAATAAAAATAAATATAAATATTGTAAGTGGAGTCTATAAATTCAAGCTCAAAAGGGAAGTTTTACAATCAATTTAATAGATGATGCCAAATTGATATATATGTCACAAAGAAATAAAGAAATAAAAAAAAAAAAAAAAAAAAAATTATTATTAAAAAAATAATAAAAAATAATAATAATAAATTGAAAGATAAATTTTAAGAGAGGCAACCAATTTATAAGGGAAAAAATAACCACATATGCATATTATAGTCACAAACGAATAAAAAAGTACAAGTAAATATAAATTGGAAAACAAAATGATGCCTAGATGATATATAAAGAACAATAAAATATATATACAACATATATACGGTATATATACGAAATATAAACGCAATATATACAGAATATATATATATATATATGCATAAGGGAAAAAAAATTATTACCAAATTTGTTTTTATAATTATTGTCTGAAAAAACGGTAAGTCGCAAAAGAATAAAGAAATAAAAATAAATATAAATTGAAAAAAAATTACAAATAATACACGTACCCATGTATACCCGCATAACCAAATATATATACATATACACACATATATACAAACACACACACACACACATATAATATATATACACATACAAGCTTGACAATCGCGAAATGAGAAATCATCGCGCAGAACCTTTGTGAGGTTGTAAGGTAAGGTAAGGTACATACACATATATATATATATATATATATATATATATATACGTTTAACTGCATACATACATACATACATACATATACACACATACATACATACATATACACACATATATACATACAAACACATTTAACTGCAATGACCACACACATACTCACATACACATACATACATACACATACACGCATACAGCAAAAAATTGAAAAATAAAATTGTGAGAGAAAAAAAAGACAAAAACAAATTTTTACCAAAGATTTAACAACCTGCCCTTTTCGTTTAAATCCATTCTGAACGAATTCAGAGCAACGGGATCGAGTTGAAACAGACCTTTACTCATGTTAAGGTTATTTGTAAGTTGAATTATAGCCGACTCAAGAATATTTCTATTAACAATGTTGCTAGAGTGAAACAAAACTGAAACATTATTCCAATCAATACAATGGGATAACTCTGACAAATGGACAAAAAGGGCACTAGACAACTGTCCCGTTCTAACGGAATATTGATGCTGTTTTACACGCGTTTGCAAATCCTTTCCCGTCTGACCTATGTAAAAGGAATCACATTGCTTACACCAAATTTATAGATAATGCCTAAATTATTGGTAGGGCTATTTTTTACTATGATGTTTTTCACAATATTGTTATATGAAAAAACTACACTGATATCCAAAAGTTTAAGTACATTAGCAATGCCTAAGAAGCCCGGGAAAAATGGAAGTACTAAAATATTCTTTGACAAGGTGCGAGTGTTATTATTCACACGATAGAAGGTTCGTTTAGCCTTATTAAGACAAGATTCCATGAACGCAGATGGGTAACACAACTCACTTCCAATACCGTTGATATTTTCCAATTCGGCATCGATGTATTCCGGACTGGCGATCCTAAGAGCGCGGAGAAACATTGAGGAAAATATGGCCTTTTTAATAGGGGTGTCATGTCCAGAGTAAAAGTGTACGTAGGACAAATTGTTTGTTTTTTTCCGATAGATACTAAACTTAAAACACGGGCTATCCCTATGAACACGCACATCCAAAAACGGGATTGAGTTGTCTTGTTCCACTTCTAAAGTAATTTAATGGAGGGGACTTGGTCATTTAACTGAAGGAGGAAGTCATCCAGGTCACGATTCATGGGCCAGATACACAAAATATCGTCGACGTACCGCAACCAAGGGATGCCAACCCCCAGGATTCTCGGAATGTAAGTAATTTCAAAAAACTCCATATAAATATTGGAGAGAAGGGGCGACAAAGGGTTGCCCATGGCCATCCCAAAAACTTGTTGATAATGCTCGCCATTGAAAGTGAATTTACAATCCTTGATACAAAGCTTAATAAGCTCCAAAACAGTGTGTGCAGGTAATGGTAAATCATAATTATGTAATTCTCTGGCGAGAATCCTGGGGGTTGGCATCCCTTGGTTGCGGTACGTCGACGATATTTTGTGTATCTGGCCCATGAATCGTGACCTGGATGACTTCCTCCTTCAGTTAAATGACCAAGTCCCCTCCATTAAATTTACTTTAGAAGTGGAACAAGACAACTCAATCCCGTTTTTGGATGTGCGTGTTCATAGGGATAGCCCGTGTTTTAAGTTTAGTATCTATCGGAAAAAACAAACAATTTGTCCTACGTACACTTTTACTCTGGACATGACACCCCTATTAAAAAGGCCATATTTTCCTCAATGTTTCTCCGCGCTCTTAGGATCGCCAGTCCGGAATACATCGATGCCGAATTGGAAAATATCAACGGTATTGGAAGTGAGTTGTGTTACCCATCTGCGTTCATGGAATCTTGTCTTAATAAGGCTAAACGAACCTTCTATCGTGTGAATAATAACACTCGCACCTTGTCAAAGAATATTTTAGTACTTCCATTTTTCCCGGGCTTCTTAGGCATTGCTAATGTACTTAAACTTTTGGATATCAGTGTAGTTTTTTCATATAACAATATTGTGAAAAACATCATAGTAAAAAATAGCCCTACCAATAATTTAGGCATTATCTATAAAATTGGGTGTAAGCAATGTGATTCCTTTTACATAGGTCAGACGGGAAAGGATTTGCAAACGCGTGTAAAACAGCATCAATATTCCGTTAGAACGGGACAGTTGTCCAGTGCCCTTTTTGTCCATTTGTCAGAGTTATCCCATTGTATTGATTGGAATAATGTTTCAGTTTTGTTTCACTCTAGCAACATTGTTAATAGAAATATTCTTGAGTCGGCTATAATTCAACTTACAAATAACCTTAACATGAGTAAAGGTCTGTTTCAACTCGATCCCGTTGCTCTGAATTCCTTCAGAATGGATTTAAACAAAAGGGCAGGTTGTTAAATCTTTGGTAAAAAATTTGTTTTTGTCTTTTGTTTCTCTCACAATTTTATTTTTCAATTTTTTGCTGTATGCGTGTATGTGTATGTATGTATGTGTATGTGAGTATGTGTGTGGTCATTGCAGTTAAATGTGTTTGTATGTATATGTGTGTATATGTATGTATGTATGTGTGTATATGTATGTATGTATGTATGTATGTATGCAGTTAAACGTATATATATATATATATATATGTGTATGTACCTTACCTTACCTTACAACCTCACAAAGGTTCTGCGCGATGATTTCTCATTTCGCGATGTCAAGCTTGTATGTGTATATATATTATATGTGTGTGTGTGTGTGTGTTTGTATATATGTGTGTATATGTATATATATTTGGTTATGCGGGTATACATGGTACGTGTATTATTTGTAATTTTTTCAATTTATATTTATTTTTATTCTTTATTCTTTTGCGACCTACCGTTTTTTCAGACAATAATTATAAAAACAAATTTGGTAATAATTTTTTTTCCCTTATGCATATATTTATATATATATTCTGTATATATTGCGTTTATATTTCGTATATATACCGTATATATGTTGTATATATATTTTATTGTTCTTTATATATCATCTAGGCATCATTTTGTTTTCCAATTTATATTTACTTGTACTTTTTTATTCGTTTGTGACTATAATATGCATATGTGGTATTTTTTCCCTTATAAATTGGTTGCCTCTCTTAAAATTTATCTTTCAATTTATTATTATTATTTTTTATTATTTTTTTAATAATTAATTTTTTTTTTTTTTTTTTTTTTTTTATTTCTTTATTTCTTGTGACATATATATCAATTTGGCATCATCTATTAAATTGATTGTAAAACTTCCCTTTTGAGCTTGAATTTATAGACTCCACTTACAATATTTATATTTATTTTTATTTCTTTATTCTTTTGTGACCTGTTCCATAAACAAGCCATTTGAATTTATATTGAAGGTCGGCCAAAGTGCTAAAAGTGTCTTTTTATATATATATATATATATATATATATATATATATATATATATATATATATATATATATTGTGGTTTTTTATTTGCCTGTTTATTTCTTTATGATTATTTAGGCTGTGACATATATATCACTAAGGCACTATTTGGTAATTAATTTTTTCTCAATTTATATTTATATTTATTTTTATTTCTTTATTCTTTTGTGATCTGTTTCATAAACTATAAATGTTGGCTCCTCCCACAATTTTTTCTATGCTTACTATATATATGTATATATATATATATATATATATATATATATATATGTATATATTGAATATGTATGTATGTATGTTTATTTTTGTAACCTATATATTGCCTTGATCTGTCCTTTCACTCCAGTGTTCCTGAGGATGTCATTAGACGAAAGCGCTTGAGCACCCCTTTGTGTTTCTTTTTTCCTTCGTGGTTTTATTCATCATATATATATATATATATATATATATATATTATAATGGAGCTAAGTGCGATATATATATATGTAACCAAAAAAAATTTATAAACTTTAAAATGCATTTTCGCTGCTGTTCTTTTGTATAATGTTAAAGTAAATCCTATTGAACATTATATTGCTATAACTGTAGAAAAATGAAAATTTGAAGCTAAAATATATATCGCACTTACCTCCATTATAATATAGATTTATCGAAAATGTGTGTGTGTGTGTGTGTGTGTGTGTGTGTGTGTGTGTGTGTGTGTGTGTGTGTGTCCGCAGAAAAAACTTTTACGTTTCTGAACCGATTTCGATCAAACTTCGTGTGGTGGATGAGGGTGATGAGTAATGAACGAAAATACATGTGTGACCAGCCCCCACCCCTCCCCCGACCAATTACTAAGCCCAAAAGCCCCAGCACCGCGATAAAACTATAGAAAAGAAGGCAGCCATGGAAATCTTGAGCTTCACATTGTGTCAAGAAGATTTGTAAAGCTTAAGATTTTCATGACTATAGTTTTATTGACAAAATAATTGAACCCCCAGTAATTGGGGGGCCGCAGGCTCCCCAGTTACTGTCAATTCATTTATTTGGTCAATAAAACTATAGAAAAGAACGCAATCATGAAAATTTTAAGCTTCACATTTGAGCTCGTTGTATCCAGATTTGTGAAGCTTTAGATTTTCTTGGCTGTGTTCTTTTCTATAGTTTTATTGACCAAATAATTGAACCGACAGTAATTGGGAAGGCAGCCATGGAAATCTTGAGCTTCACATTGTGTCAAGAAGATTTGTGAAGCTTAAAATTTTCATGACTATAGTTTTATTAACAAAATAATTGAACCCCCAGTAATTGGGGGGCCGCAGGCTCCCCAGTTACTGTCAGTTCAATTATTTGGTTAATAAAACTATAGAAAAGAACGCAATCATGAAAATCTTAAGCTTCACATTTGAGCTCATTGTATCAAGATTAGTGAAGCTTTAGATTTTCATGACTGCGTTCTTTCCTATAGTTTTATTGACCAAATAATTGAACCGACAGTAATTGGGGCGCCGCAGGCACCCCAATTACTGAGGCCCAAGGTGAGAGGGATAGGAATGATGTTCAAAATAAAATACGCCGTAGGCCCACAATTCGATTCGGTTTGGGCCGAATGCCCAAGTACCGCAGATCTAGCGAAATCGGGGCGTAGCGCCGATCTTTTGGTGAAAGTCCTGACAGAAAGAAATGAAAAGGGAGTATTTGTTGACAATTATGTCTACAAGGAGATTCTTCAGTAATGAAATAAAGATAAGTTCATGATGAAGTGGTCTTTTTTATACCTATTTTATAACAGGAAATAATACCTTGAGGTAAGAAAATTCATTTCCCAGATGAAGTAATTGGCCGAGGGCTCCAAGCCTTCCGCAGGAAATAGCAAAAACCGCCCGTAGGGCGGTATTTTTGCTAGTATTCTATTATATATTTTCGCCTTTCTGTCTGTCTGTCTGTCTGTCCTTTATGCAAGCGCAAACCGTTTGACCTAGAGCTACTAAATTTGACACGGGAACCTCTTATACTTATAGTATGAAGAATGTCAACACAGAGTCGGTCAGCCTGTCTGTTTGTCTGTTTGTATTACGGGCGGAAATGTGAAGCTCAAGATTTTCATGACTGTTCTTTTCTATAGTTTTATTGACCAAATAATTGAACCGACAGTAATTGGGAGTTCAATTATTTAGTCAGGGGGGTTTTGGGAGATATCTGATCAGATTCACAAATCTTGACACAATGTGAAGCTCAAAATTTTCACGGTTGCGTTCTTTTCTGTAGTTTAGCCTGTCTGTTTGTCTGTTTGTGAAATTTATCCCGGGCAGTAATAGGGGAAGGGTGTGGGTGGGGGTAAGTGGGGGAGAGGGGTGGGGTAATGGGGAGGGGTGGGGGTAATGGGGAGGGGTTAGCCCCCAATTGCATAAAGGGAGGTGAGGGGTTTTTGGGGGCATTCAGTTGACCTAACCGGGCATTCAATTAACCCGGGCAACGCCGGGTACCTCACCTAGTATATATACGTTTTACTGTTTGGGAACCAATTATTTAAGTTATGTTTTACAAATATAAGATTAGCGCTATAGTAACATTATTAACAAGAAGTTACCGAATTTGTTCAGATTACTTTTCATTAAACGAAGAATTAAAATTTTTAAGACTGTACTTTATTAATAATTACTACCCTTCTAATCTTTTTGACAACCAATTAAAGAAATTTTTAAATTACACTTTTAATACTAAACTCCCCATAACTACAGTATAAAAAGAAACCAGCTATATTAAATTACCTTTTTATGGTTATTTATTTATCATTGCGTATTCGAGGTAAAGTGTCCAAACTGCTTAAGTCTAGTTATCCCCAAGTGAATTTTAGGTTCGCCCTCGTCAACCCACTTAAATTATCAAATTTTTTAAAGTTCAAAGACAAATTTCCCAAAACTGTATGCCCTAATGTTGTCTATAAATACACGTGCGACAGCTGTAAAGCTGCGTATATTGGCAGTACTGAACTCCAACTGGAGGTACGCCTTTCGCAACATTTGGGCTTATCAGTCCGTACCAACCGTCCCCTCAGTCGCCCACCACAATCCGCAATTAGAAACCATAGTAATGAAAACAACCATCCCCTTACAGAACTCCGAATTTTAGAATCTTTGTACATCTGTAGAAACAAACCCTCCATTAACAACAATAGTTCATCTTACAAATTACAGCTTTTCTAACTAACCAACCAACTTTCATAGGCATATCATACCTTCCAATTAACTGACCATACAGTTTTCTATCAGTTTCTGCCAAATATGGAGGTTGACGTAAACATTGTGTATTTACCAGTTGAGGTAATTTTAATTTAATTTAATTTTAATGATTTTAATTTTCTTTTGTATTGATGTAATTTTAATGATTTTAATTTTCTTTTATATTGATGTAATTTTCATTATTCTTATTTTTGTTTTAAGGTTTTAAGACTTATAACTCACTGATGGTGACAAAATATTTGTCGAAACGTTTGAAGTATAAAAAATAAACGAAAATGTTTGCTGTTGTGTTGATCCTTCTTTTCATCTTCATATATATATATATATATATATATATATATGCGCTTGAATCACCAGTTAAGATACAGATTTTATTTATAGAGATTAACGCATATAGGGAGGAAGTATAAGTTTCCCCGCTCCGGTCAGTCAGATTATGAACAGCTTGCAGCGTCTTTGCCAGATATTTAGGAAATCAGTGGAACAACGAAGCTTCCGTACGTAGCTCATCTCAGCGGACACAACACTGCTCCAATTTATCATTCAAAAAATGAGTAGTAAAATTTATAGTCGGTGATAGTACTTTGGTAAGCATACTTTTCCATTAGTATACTTTCATATACAACAAAATAATAAATAACACAAAATAATAAATAACACAAACAACAAAAAGTTTCTCAACGGAGGGAAATCGTCTGTACGTAAATCATCGATTTTGTAAATTAATATTAATGTCAATACTGCAAAGGGTCATTCACCCAATCTAAAGATGGCGTCAGTTTCGACATATGGTGACGGTCGTCTTCAAGGTCTCGTCTCTTGTCGTCCTTACCGGGTTAACGATATCTGAGCGACGTGACATAAAATTGACAAGTTATTGTGGGTTTCATTAAGTTAGGTTAGGTTAGCATAGGTTAGGTTTGGTTAGGTTAGTTTAGCATACGTTAGGTTTGGTTAGGTTAGTTTAGCATAGGTTAGGTTAACCTAGGTTCGGTTCGGTTAGTTAGGTTAAATTTGTATTTTAGAGTGTTGCTGTTATTTCTCTTGGACCAAATAGATGTAACGTTGTATTATCAGAGTTTGTTAAAATTTAAAACCTAAATAACACTGGTATGCATATGAAATTTTTTTGTCTGCTGTGAGGGTTTTTTCAACTCATATAATTCGACCATGCTGAATTCGAAAATGACATTGGTTTTCCTCAATCAGGTCAGGTTTTTTCTCTATTGGCCATTTATTATAAGTCCAATTTTATCCCCAAATTTATTGATTTTTTTAGCTTAAACACTGTAGATACGAGTAATATTATAAGAACACTCGTGAAAAATGAAAACATTGTGTGAATAAATACTTTTATTCATACAATGAATATGGGAAAAAGTTTATTGAGGAAGGAATGAAGTTTTTTTGGCTTTCCGTCCGTGTTTTTCTTCGGGCACGTCTCGCTTCAAACACCAGCAATAGTCCGCCTGCATATTGATATCCCAGTTTCCCTGGTACCTCTCTTCCATTATTTTGATATCTTGGTGAAATCGTTCACCCTGTTCCTTACTATAATCCCCACAATTTTCAGGAAAATAGTCCAAATGGGACCACAAAAAGTGCATTTTTATTGACATGCGCGACCCATGAGCTTTGAAAGCTTCCATCAAGTTTTCGACAACGGACTCGTATTCTGGACTTCTACGCTTGCCAAGAAAATCAGTGACAACTGATTTGAATGCCTGCCAGGCATTCTTCTCAGTTGGAGTCATTGCGTTTTCGAACTGAGTATCCTTGATCAAAGTTCGAATTTGAGGACCATCAAAAACCCCAGCATTTAGTTTAGCATCAGATATATGAGGAAATTTACTCTCGAGATATCGGAATGCTGAACCCTCCTTATTCATTGATTTGATGAAATTTTTCATCAAGCCCAGCTTAATATGAAGTGGAGGGAGCAAAATTTTTGTTGGTGGTACAAGGGGCACTGAAACGACATTATGCGACCCAGGTTCAAAATTCTCTCTGGATGCCCATTCACGCTGTGCATAGTGCTTCTCATCCGCTCGGCTATCCCATTTGCAGAGGAAACATGGGTATTTCGTGTATCCCCCTTGCATTCCCAATACAAATGCCACAATCTGAAAAAAAATGAAAATATTTAAAGAATTTAGAGAATTTGTTCTATCAGATAAAAAAAATGTATGCATTGGACTGTATCACTTCTGTGGGGAAGTTAAGTGTTCTTATACGCTCTCAAATAACCTTTGGAAAAACAACATAGTCAATAGCAATAGTTTACTTATGATATTAGTATTACCTTCAAATCTCCACAGATCCTCCAGTTATGTTGGTCGTATACGAGAGCATCCAGTAAAATTTTCATGTTATCGTAGCTCTCAGTAAGTTGTACGGAATGTGCTACAGGGACTGATGCAACCCTATTCCCAATGTTGAGAAGTACTGCTTTCAAACTTCGTTTAGACGAGTCTATAAATAGCCTCCATTCTGATGCGTTATATGGCAGGCCCAAGGATTCGATTAGCCCCTCAACATTGCAGCAGTACACTAAGGAAGAGGTATTTTCGTGCACTGCAAAAAACTTGCGGAATTCTTCCTCTCGTTTTCTATACCAGGAGAATGTTGTTCCCGGAGCCAGCAAGTTGTCCTCTCGAAGTCGTGAGCCCAAGATCTCGGCAGCTAATTTGGAAAGTCCTAAATCCCTGGTAAGATCATTAAGTTTGGCCTGGTTGAGAGGCCTCGGCTCATTTGAAGCGGTATTTTGAGATATATACGACTGGGACTGGTCATTGGCATTGGTCATTCATTCATCATCAGAATCATCGAAGTCCAGGGTTTGAGGTGGGTCGGGTATTGGAATTCCAGGACCATGAGGTACAGGTCTCATAGCAGAAGGAATGTCAGGGTATACAACAATGTGTTTATTCTTCTTGCTAACTCCTGAAAATAGAAACACAGAAACATGGATATAAAACTTGCATATGAAATAGAAGAAGCATTCAGACAGTGGCGGCTCGTGAGGGAAGGCTGCGGTCTGTAAGATATGAAATAGGTCGATGGAGTCTGTATATTTTCTTTCTTTTTCATTCATATTGTCCAAAACAACATTAGAAAGTAATGACATCAGTAAAAAAAAATATTTAAACAACAAATTTCATCAAGTATTGCTTTGATTTGTTCTTGGACATCAGCCGCCGACTTGCTTCTTGGCCTCTGATATAGCCCTCACGTTTCTCATGTGTATACACCCTGCCTGCTGCCTCTGTGACTTGTTTCACACACCTCTCTATTGACTGAGCATGACAGGGCCACTGTGGAACTTGCATAGGCTTGTCAAAAAACTTCTTTACTTCCGCTGTAGTCAGTTTACATGTCAAAGGATGTTCAAATACCCCGTCAGACCAGTCTGTCAGCTCCAACACGGAAGAAGCACTGGGGTTGATGGAAGGTGTCTTCCTGGGACGTACAGAAAGATCTCCAAGTGTGTCATCATCTCCACCCCTCATGTCAACAATCTTTTGGACACCAGCTCTCCTCTCCTCACTGTCATCTGAGCAAAAGAGTGTCTGGATTATCATTTCGCTGAATGCATACCATGCTGAGCGCTTGATGGTTGGCAAAACAGCATCCACTACAGCCTTCTTTTGCAGCCTAACTAGCCGCAGCTGAAACAAGATGTGGCGTGGGCCTTCCACCCAAGAGTGTTTTACTTTGATGTTGAACCAACAGGGGTAGTACACACCAACAATGTATTCCACTATCAGTCTTAAGTTGTTGAGGGTTTTGCCTTTAAGGCCATGTTTTGAAACCCATATGCGACAAAGCCTGTTTGCTGTTGTCAACAACCTTGAATGGCTCACTGGACCAATTTCAAGAAGGGCCAGATCTGTGGGAAGTTCTCCTGTCCTTATGGCCTGTGTGATCCTATACCCGTACGCTTGATCAGTAGAGAGATCCTTTACGACATTGTCACTCAGTGAAGTAAAAGGCTCTCCAATTGAGAGTTTGGTGAATGAAGGAACAATTTCAAGTTCGGTTGCAGTGTCTAGCATCTTGCCAATGTTACCTGTCCACTTGTTGTTAGACAAGGTCTTCCCATCCAGTGCTGTGATCAAGTGTCGCAGTGGTAACTCGTTAGTGTGGAGGGCACAAACCAACCAGATCAGCTTACGGCAAAGCTTGACCTCTACCCAATGCATGGAACCACCCTCCCAGCCAGTGTTAACATTTGTAGAATCACCTCCAATGGCCTGCAGGCTTTTATCAATGCCCTTCTTCTTCTTGAAATCTACAAGATTATCAGCAATAACTTCAGCAGGTTTTTTTCTCGTTGAGCCTTTCTCAGGAGTGAAGTGGTAGAGATATCTTCCACCTGGCTCACTGCACACAGAATAATGCTCTTCTTTGATGATGGGGAACTGACGATCTGAATTGTCTGCTTTCAGCATAACTTTAGTTGTATCTTGACGGCCGTCAAAGACGATGCAGTCAATTTCACCCTTCTTACAAAGATCATCAAATTCCTGATCCAGGGATCTCATAACTTTTTCTTGGGCCCTCTTGACTTTATTGTGATCAACTACAAGTCTCTTGTCTTCTTCAGTGATCAAGCCAGCATCCATAAAGGCAGCAGTGGTGATGGCAGCTGTGGCACGCAGGCCAACACCATATCTGATGCTATGCATAGCAACATTAGGTATTTCTAATGTGTTGTACTCTGGCTTTTCATTGGAAGTTGAAGACGTGCTTGGTATTTCTAATGTCACTTCATAACTTCCATCCTTTCCATCTTGAGCATCAGCTATTTGTTCTTCATTTTCATCATCAGAGAAAATTATTTCATTTGATGGCATTGAAACATCCTGCTTACTTGTCTGCTTATATTCAGCAAGCCTTCTTCTTTCGTCTTCTTGCCGCTTCTGCTTTTTGACTTGTCTGTTGTGCTCAGGTTGATCTGGCAAGCCAATCTGATGTGGTCCAATAGAACCAGACTTGTCTCTCTGACCTTTAATGAAAGCAAGTTCCTTCACAGGGATCTTCATCTCCCTAGGGCATGTACAGTTAATGTGAGTTTCGTTTTTGCAACCAGCATCTGCAAGGCAGCCAAATTCAGAGCAGAGAACAATTTTACACTTGCAACTGAGGATGTCAAAAAGCTTGTCAAGTTTTGCAATGAAAGCCTCTTTGACATGTAGCTTTCCTCTCCCAAGAGATATGTTTTTGGCCTGCTCCCAGCTCTCTTGGATCTTGTTTAAGATTGTGACTCGTGAATTTACAACGGGGGCTACAAAAGAACTGTTTGCTCGTTCCCACTTTTCAAGCACTTTAGGGTAAATGTCCTTTGCAAGACTGGCTGCTGGGTAGTTTCTCACATCCTCACCACTTTGTTCTCTTAGCAGTATCCCATATTTCAGAACGTCTCGCAGAGTTGGGAGTTCAGAGGGCAACAACTCTCTACCAGTTCCAATTAGGTTGCTCATATGTGTGAATGTCCCCAGTCTTGTCCTCCTTTTAGAAGCCATTGTAGGTCAATTCCCACTGGTTAGGATGGTAGCACTGACGGACAAGTAATCTTCAGCACACTGATGAATATGTTTCAACCTGTGAAATAAGCAAAAACAGCAGTGCATTATATATACAGCATATATAATTATTAATATAATAATTATTATATAATTCCACAAAAAAGTCACTATTTTTATGTAGCTTCTTACCAAGCAAAACTAAATTATATTAAATTAACAAAAATATCTTTAGAATTTCTAAGTCATGCTGCAACTTTTTAGCACCCCTCATATTTGGAATTTGAAAGTTGAAAAATTCGACACACCCTAATGCCTCATGGTTTCGCAAATGATCCTGTTTAACTGCAAGAAGAGGGCTCCAACTGCCATGGAGGGAACGACTGCTGAACTGCCAAGTCTCGACATTCGTTGGAGCATGAACCACCCTTGCCCCTCTAAAAATGTTCACACGCAAACCAGGTCCAAGAAGTTGATAACACAGCTGTACACTTTGGGTTTGAGTGTAAGCTCTGATCGGGTACTTCTACTTGAGAATCAACTGGCTACTGTTGTCTGTGAGAACATCAAAGACAAAGGCTCTATGAGTCCTGCCCAGCTACGCAAAGGCCTCTTTACCGTTGGTGCCTTGGACAACTTGGATCACAACCCATCAAGCACCACAGCCGAAGGTTCATTCCACGGTACAGGCATCAGTCTCTTTCAATTCTCTACCAAATCCAATATGGGACACCCTCAGGATGAGATACGGCTGCCCTCTTCAGAAACAAAGAAGAACCATTTGTTGCCTAACAGCTTCACCACTGTGCCCGCTGTTGCACTCAAGACAAAAAATGTGGCTGTACCCAAGACATCCAATGCTGTCAAAGCTGTGGAGGGACGTCTGGAGGGAGCACAAGAGAAAGAGAAATGTTGGCTGGAGCATGCTATCGAGCTGATCGAGAAGGACACTGACGTAGTCATCATCCTCATCGGCAAATTTCACGCCATCGTCGCCAAATATCCACTTGCAGACATCTGGGTTGCCTTTGGCACTGGCAAGAACTTCATGTACCTACATATCAATGCCATCTGCCATGCTTTGGGTGGGCAAAGACAAGTCCACAGCCCTTCCCCTGTTCCACAGTTTCACAGGGTGTGACACAACCTCAGCATTACATGGAAAGGGGAAGACGTCAACATGAGAAGCCTGGAATTCCTACCCTGAGGTCACCCAGGCTTTCAACTACATGACAGCAAATCCGCACACCGCACTGACCGTGGACTCCCAACACTTCCAACTACAGGGTGTCCCCAAAAAAACTATATACTCTTTATAGCATCATATATTTTATAATTAAAAAAAAAAAACAATATATTATTATAGCAATTGCCAATGAAAGGTAAATTAGTAATCTAAGTGATAAAAAATGTTATAGCGAGTTGTTTGCATATAAAATTTAATTAACTACGCCAAGTGCTCAAAATGTTCTCCGGCGGCATGAATGCACTTTCAATACAACAAAATCGTGTGGTCTGATGAAGCTACCTTCAAGCTGAATGGCACAGTAAATCGACACAACTGCAGGTACTGGTCACTTGATAATCCACACGTTTATGTGGATAAACATGTTAATTTACCAGGATTAACAGCATGGTGTGGTTTATCATCCAGGGGTTTGGTTGGACCATTTTTCTTTAATGGGACAGTTACCGGTGCCGCATATCTCGACATGCTGCGGACAGAAATTATACCTGCAGTTCGGAAGTTGTTTGGAAACGACGACTTTTACTTTCAACAAGATGGAGCCCCCCCCCTCATTATCATTGTGATGTCAGAAGGTACCTCGATGAAACGTTGCCTAACCGTTGGATAGGACGAAGAGGAAGCGTTGAGTATCCTCCACGTTCACCGGACTTGACTCCACTTGATTTTTACTTGTGGGGCTACCTGAAGGATGCAGTTTATGGTACAAGACCTGCAACACTCGAACACCTTAAGGATGCAATTAGGGAAAAGTGCGGGACCATCACAGCATCCACATTAGTCCATGTCTGCGAATCAGTTAGTCGACGCATTCAAAAGTGCATTCATGCCGCCGGAGAACATTTTGAGCACTTGGCGTAGTTAATTAAATTTTATATGCAAACAACTCGCTATAACATTTTGATCACTTAGATTACTAATTTACCTTTCATTGGCAATTGCTATAACAATATAATGTTTGTTTGTTTTTTAAATTATAAAATATATGATGCTATAAAGAGTATATAGTTTTTTTGGGGACACCCTGTACTGGAACGCTTCACAGTCGTCATCTATGACAAGACAAACATTCTGGAATCTGTCAATGAGACACGGAGGGAGTTATTCTGCAAAAAGAGCAAAACGATGGAGAACATTCCACCGACTCAAGGAGGCTTTGTTGCAACACTCGAGGCGCGCTGCCTACCAAGCTGGAATCTGGACGACATGTGAACTGGCCCAGCAGCAGACTCCTACTCCAGAAGGGTGGGGATGGACATTTGACAGAGAGAGCAAGTCCTGGCTTCCTGTGTGAAGCACACTACCGATGGCCTCGAAAGCATGCAGTGAACTGGTGAAGTGTGGGTGAAAAAGCGTAAGTGGCTGTGGTGCAAGGTGTTCGTGTAAGAAGGCACACTGAAAATGCACAGAGCTTTGCAGCTGCAAATGTGACATATAACTGAACTCGCTGTATGTTTTGAATTGAAGTGTTTTTATATTCTACATACATTATGATGTTTTTATTTTTTGTTTAGTTGTTTAATATGGTGATATATCAAATTAGTGTGTTTTGTATTCTAAATATACTGAATTACAGTGTTTTTGTATTCTACATACAGAGGATTGACAATCTTATAACCTAATTCTACCATATCGGAAGATTGGAAAATTCGATGCCTTTTAGGTGTAATTTCATACCAAATTAGGGTCAGTATTGCAACGGGCCAAATGGAAGCTCCATCCATGACAGATTTTTTGGTTCCAATAAAAAAGCTGAATAATATGTCCTAATAAAGTGTCAGAATAAAGTTGGTGCTTTTGTCCGGAATGTCCCCTTCATTTTGTTAAGCTACCTGGCTAAAAGAGATTTCAATAGTGATTAATTTAAATTTTGTTTTTATAAGAATTTTATTGCTATAAGTAACGAGTGATGCAGGATATAAAATTTAAAACGTTTTATTATGAATTCTATAGTTTCATCTGAAAATTAATGGTAAACGGTTATCATGGTCTTCGCCGAAGCATTTCTTGTAAATTTCACTGTCAAACTAGGAATCTTGGCTTATTTGGCCACTTCCATGCATCCAAAGCTTACCTCATGATTGCTCTAAGCTCATGTAGCAATCAGATAAGACTCTGACTGGGACACACTCTCTTACCGAGATTTAGTAATTTTGAGTCCCACTTCTCCCAATTTCTTGGAATGCATTTCTCCTTCCTCCATTCGTATTTATCATACTTGAGAACAAAAGGAATTACCTTTCCAAAGTTTTCACTAAGCAGTTGCCTTCATGCAACAACTTATAATCCTTGAATGCGTTTAAAGCGCAATAACGTACTTATTTAAGTGTGGTTAATGCACTTAAGACGCATTCATTTGTTCTATTAAGGCGAAACAGTTGTACGGAGTAATGGTGAAACAGCATAGATATTGGCCCCGATTGAACAAACCTTTTTGGTGGGTTCTGGATGGCGTGGTCGGTAGGAGCTCTGACTTTGAAAAACACGCGAAGCGAGTTTGAATTCCAAAAGCTCATAGGATAAAGGTTAACACAACCTGTCATATACAAAGTTAAACAACCAGGGAAACAATCAGGGAATTAAACAGGGAAAACAACCAGGAAAACGCATAAATCTTTCGCATCTACAGTACTCACGAGTGACAAAAGATTACACAATCCCAGCTCGGGTATTGCATCACCACAAACCACGAGTACTCCCACATGCGACATGTTATCATACGACATTTCATTTTGCCAATATAAATTCAGTCCCGGAACTTATTGATTACACCTCGGATACAGTATATGATGGAACAAAGTAGTCATGACTCAAGATAAAGGAAATAGGGACTTTGTTGATTGCTATAAATGTACAGTTTTCAAGTCCTGTCTTGAAACTCAAAGTTTCTTATCGATAAAGATTGGTAAAAAAAACATAGAGTTCCACGACACGACATTTTGTACCAACTGTGCCACTGCTGTCATTTGAATAACTGAATAATAATACAGAGTGAGCGAGTGCCATTGTGTGTAATTAGTTTCAAATGGAATGCAAAGTGAACAAAAAGATTATTCAGTGTGTTTGTGGTGAATTACAAAGAAACAACACCTTAATTGCAACAACCAGATAACATAGTATACAGTTTGACAACCTATGTGAATAGTTAGAACAACCATGCCAAGACAGTACAAACCGGTTAAGTTTGCCATGTTTAACCAATTATTGTGATTTCTTTACGTCTGTAAATATGTAACTTATGAAATATGTGTTTAGAACAAATTAAAACGTGTTCTAGAAAATGAAACAAAGATTTTTGAATATTCAGAAGTAAATCACAAGCAAAAATATTTGATTACAACCAAATACATATTTGACCCTTCGCTACGTAATCAATCCAGATTTAATCAAACCATGGAATATGATTGCAATAACCATTTAATTTTGTTATACCTGAAAAGGAACCATGATTATAGTTCAATCACTTTAGTTTAATTTGCCATTTGATCGAATTGTTCAATGACAATAGTAAACCATGTTTTGTTGTAACGAAACATTGTCCTCTGTGATCTATCAAAAAAATCGAAAAATTCTTTAAGTTTATGTAATCTATTAGAGGGTTGCCCGCTTAGTTTTTAAACATGACATTTGGCGATGTTTTATTTGGTTTGTTTTACGATGCACTTAATTTTTGAATATCTGGAATCTAATATACTATTTCAGAAATGAAGCTTATATATACTGGGTGATCCAGATAAATGGGACCCATAAAAAAAAAGCCAAATATTCTTAATATTTAATTCCTTTCATAAAAACTATATATCATTCGAAAGAGTAGAGTTACAAGTTTATTATGAAATATTTATTTTTTAAAAATGACTCCTTTCAAATGTGCTCCATTAGTTGCCAAGCATTCCAGTGTTCTCGCTTGTAAGTTCTGCATCACTTTTGCAAGAGTGTGCGGTGGTATGGCCTGTATCTCATTTGTGATGGCGGCCTTCAATTCTTGCAAGGTCGTTGGGTTATTTCTGTAGACCCTACTCTTTAAATATCCCCAGAGATAATAACACTGGGGAACAAATTTCAACTTTTTGTCTATTGAATTAGATTTGACAGTTAGTTCTAGGTAATTTGGGTGCGCTGAGCACGAATTTTTACTCGGTTTTGCTCTATCAGGTCCTGATTTTGCTCAACACCCTCCTCTTTCGTCGTATTCATAAAAAGGTTTTTTTCTCAATACTCGGTAAGTCTTTTTGCAGTTACACATTATGCAACTAGGTTTTTATCTAGGTATTTGTACCTATTGTTATGGTATTGTTGTATTATGTATATTTTTATATGTAACACCCTAAAAATATTTTTAATTTTGTCATTTTTAACCCATTTTAATATTAGTAAATTAAGCTAAAAATATCATAGAATTCTAAAATTTTCTCGAGCGTTCCTGTTCTCTGTAGAGTATTCTAGAGGGACAACTAAAATATATAAAAGCGACTCGTTTCCAGAGTTAATCAGTCAATTCAATCAGTCAGTCAGTCAGTCAGTCAGTCAGTTGAGTTAGTTAATTAAGTTTGGGCATTAACATAATTTTGAATTGGCATATGATTTAGTGAGTAATTTTGTCATCGTGATTTAATATAGTTGATTTAATTAGACGTAATTTATATTGTACCTACTCATCCGTGTTTCTAGTTTAATTTCATAGATTGTAAGTACCTATTTCATAATAAGTACCTATTTAAACTAATTTTTGTGTTTATATTTCAGATTTTCTTAAATTTGTATGAATTAAGGGCTTTAAATACCTTTACAAATTGGCAGAACAATCAAGCAATATGTCATCAAGCACTAGAAAGTTCAAATGCAAAAACAACCCTGATTCCTTCTGTTATATATGTGGAAATTTTACACTTCCACATCAACGAGCAAATATAACTGACTTCGTAAAAAGAGCTTACTTAGCTTATTTTGGCATAAAACTGGGGGACCAAGATAAATCGTGGGCTCCACATAAAGCCTGCACTATATGCATTGAAAGACTGCGACATTGGACGAAGTGTTCGGATTCAAAAATACCTTTTAGAGTTCCGATGGTAAGTTTATGATTTCATAAAACTACGTAATTTAATCACTAGTATACTGTAACTTACCTAAATGTAATTGTAACTTAGGTACATAAACAAAAATTTACAGAAAATGTTTATAAGAATCTCAAATATTGCATAAGGTTGAAACACACAGAAATGTTAAATGTTTGGGTGATAACTTTTGATAAAATTCATAAAAACAAGTCTCTCGTCGCTTTTGTTAACGCTTTACAATTTTTTTTCCATATCAGGTGTGGCGAGAGCCTACTAACCACGAGACCGATTGCTACCTTTGCTTTGTCAAGACTTCGGGCTTCACTAAAAAATAAACATTGTATCGAGTACCCAAATTTCGACACCGCGATACGACCTGTGCTACATTCAAATGAGATCCCCATTCCAAAATTTAAGGGTCTGCCAACTCAAGAATTAGTTGAAGATGTTCCTGAAAATATTGTTATGCACTTTGAGGAGTCAGACACCGATTTTGACCCCAGCGTATTTGAAAGTCAAAACGATCCGCAAAAGTTTAACCAGGCCGAGTTGAATGATCTTGTAAGGGATCTAAATTTGCCAGAAAAGGCTGCGGAAATTTTAGCTTCAAGACTTAAAGAGAAAAACTTGCTTACTTCAAACACATACATTTCATTTTACAGAAAAAGAGAAGAAGAACTTGTTAAATATTTTAGAACAGAGGATAGTTTAGTATATTGCTGCGACATAGTTGGTTTGTTAAAGAAGATGGGGGTTGAGTCTTACGATGCAAATGATTGGCGCTTGTTTTTAGACAGTTCAAAAAGAAGTCTTAAGTGTGTGTTGTTGCATAATGGCAATCTATACGGCTCGATACCGATTGGGCACTCAACAAAATTAAAAGAAAAGTATGAACATATAGAAAAGGTTTTAAATCTTATCAAATATAGGGAGCACGAGTGGATCATATGTGTTGACTTAAAAATGGTTAATTTTCTGCTAGGACAACAAGGAGGGTATACTAAATATCCCTGCTTTCTTTGCTTATGGGACAGCAGAGCCAAGGAAGAACATTATTTCAAACAAATCTGGCCAGCATGAACATCACTTACTGTCGGAGAAAAAAACGTAATTAATCCACCTTTAGTGAGCAGAGATAAAATCATATTTCCTCCTCTGCATATAAAACTAGGCCTCATTAAACAATATGTAAAAGCTTTAGATATGAACGGCGAGTGTTTCAAATACATAACTTCAAAATTTCCAAGTTTAAGTTATGAAAAAATCAAGGCGGGAATTTTCGACGGCCCACAAATAAGAACAATGATTAAAGACAGCAATTTTCCTAATGTCATGAATGAACGCGAAAAAAATGGCTGGTTCTCATTCGTGGACTTGATAGAAAACTTTTTAGGCAATTATAGGGCAGATAACTACGAAGAAATCGTAAAAAAACTTTTAAGGGACTACAAAGAGTTAGGTTGCAATATGAGCATAAAAATGCATTTTTTGAATAGCCATCTTGACCAATTTCCAAGTAATTTAGGTGATGTAAGTAACGAACAAGGGGAGAGATTCCACCAAGATATCAAAATTATGGAGGAACGGTACCAAGGCCGCTGGGATTCCCACATGATGGCTGATTACTGCTGGTGCTTGAAAAGAGACCTGCCATCAAGAGCAAATACGCTAGAAAGTCTTACAAAAGAAAATTTTTGCCACAGTGAAAGCTTCATATCTGTTTGTTTTTTTATTTTAAGTCATTTCTATTGTTATAATGTAATTTTACTGTAGTTTGAACTGCTTGTATTCATGAAACTTGAAAAAAAAATTTAACACATGACTTAATTTTTTAGTCCTAATTTGAAAAATCTGGAAAATGGCACATAGGCTGTCGACAAGAATCAGGACCTGATAGAGCCAAACCGAGTTGAAATTCGTATTCAGCGCACCCAAATTACCTAGAATCAAGTGTCAGATATCATTCAATAAAATACGTGTTGCCCAGTGTAATCTAACGGAGAAAAATCCGGAGACCTTGCGGGCCATTCAACGTCTCCAAATCTTGAGGTTAACTCGCCTGGAAACGTTTGACGCAAAACTGCCATGCAGTTCCTCGTGGTATGGCAGGTAGCTCCGTCTTGTTGGAACCAGTGGTTTTCTAGACAAAGATCTCTTAATTTAGGAATAAGGAAATCGGTCAACATTTTTTCGTAGCGATCACCATTTACAGTGAGCGTGTTTCCGGTGGAATCCTCGAAAAAGTACGGCCCTATGATCTGAGATGCAGTAAGACCACACCAAACAGTTACACGCTGACTATGCAACGGGACTTCGGTAATATTCAGTGGATTTTCTGTTGTCCAGAAACGACAATTTTGTTTGTTTACAGTTCCATTCAAGTGAAAATGGGCTTCGTCTGACATAATCAAAGTTGCTAGAAAATTGGTGGTGTCATTTACCTTCTGTTGGATCCATTGACAGAATTGTCTTCGTGCGAAATCTCCATCGTTTAGTTGTTGCACTGTTTGAATTTTATATGGAAAGAGCATTAAATTTTGCTTGAATATACGGTGTGTTGTTCCATATCCAACTCCTAACAGCTGAGAAGCACGTCTGATGCTTATGTTAGGATTATCCTGTACAATTTCATGAGTTCTGTTAATGATCTCGTCTATCCTTGCTGTGCGCACTCTTCCAGTTGGTTTTCTTTTTCCAATGCTGCCAGTTAGGGAAAAATTTCTGACACACCGACGGATTACTTTCTTAGAAGGTGATTTTGACATCTGAAAATTTGTCTTGAAAGATCTTTGAGCTGAAACTACACTTCTTCCATGCTCATAATATTGCTCAGTTATGAAACGCAGCTGTTCCACAGTCCATGCAGTCATTTTGAAGGGTTAGTTTTAACTAACACTTTTATTTTGTTTCGTATCTTATCTTGTCTTGTATTGTCAAAACCTATACAATCCTGTACAAACTTGTAACTATCCTCTTTCGAATGATGCGTATGATTTTATAAAAGGACTTATACTTTAAGAGTTACAGGGGTTTCTTTTGGGTCCCATTTCTCTGGATCACCCTTTATATAACTTATGTAACAGTTTTTTGCGCACACCTACAGGTCGCTACAATTGGTGTAGAACAATGCGGGTTTCACCGTTCGATGCGTCTTTTTATTGCGCAGTGCCCATGCTAAAAAAAAATTCTATAACATAAATCCTGCCCCCCCCTTTTAGGGGTACAATTCTTCCCATTTCTTCATTTTTAATCATAATTTTGGCACAAAATGGGGGAGGGGTGGGGTAATGGGGGAGGGGGTGGGGTTAATGGGGAAATCAGAAAAATAGATGCGATATATATATGTAACCAAAAAAAATTAAAGTGAATCCTTTGCAAGGTGCCAACCCCCTTCCCCCCTTGGGGGTAATGGGGGAAGGGTTGGGGTACATGGGGGAGAGGGGTGGGGGAGGGGGTATTGGGGGAGATGGGTGGGGTTAATGGGGAAACTCAGAAAAAAATTGGTGGGGTAAATGGGGGAGAGGGGTGGGGTAATGGGGAGGGGGTATTGGGGAGAGGGGTGGGGTAATGGGGGAGGGGGTGGGGTTAATGGGGAAACTCAGAAGAAAAAAAGATAACCAACATCGATTCCGGTCACGAAGATCATGCTTATCACAACTAATGGAACACTATAACAATATTATTGATGCACTCGAAACAATGAAAACTATGATTTGGCGGGCCGCAGGGGCCCCCAATTACTGTCGGTTCAGTTATTTGGTCAATAAAACTATAGAAATGAACGCAGTCATGAAAATCTTAGGCTTCAAATTCGAGTTCATTGTATTAAGATTTGTGAAGCTTTAGATTTTCATGGCTGCGTTCTTTTCTGTAGTTTTATTGAATGAATAATTGGTTTGCCAGTATTAAGATTTGTGAAGCTTTAGATTTTCATGGCTGCGTTCTTTTCTGTAGTTTTATTGAATGAATAATTGGTTTGCCAGTATTAAGATTTGTGAAGCTTTAGATTTTCATGGCTGCGTTCTTTTCTGTAGTTTTATTGAATGAATAATTGGTTTGCCAGTAACTGGAAGGGCGCAGGCACCCCAATTACTGAGGCCCAAGGTGAGAGGAATAGGAATGATATCCAGATAAAGGGCTACTAATGTTCAAAATAAAATACGCCGTAGGCCCACAATTCAGCCGAAGCACCGCAGATCTAGCAAAATCGGCGCGTAGCGCCGACCTTTTGCTAGTCTAATATACTTTTTCAGAAATGAAGCCTTATATATATATATGTAAGTTTTTTTGCGCACACCTACAGGTCGCTACAATTGGTGTAGAACAATGCGGTTTTCACCATTCGATGCGTCTTTTTATTGTGCAGTGCCCATGCTAAAAAAAAATTCCCGAACATAAATCCTGCCCCCCTTTTAGGGGTACAGTTCTTCCCATTTCTTCATTTTTAATCATAATTTTGGCACAAAATGGGGGAGGGGTGGGGTAATGGGGGAGGGGGTGCGGTTAATGGAGAAACTCAGAAAAAAATTTGGTGGGGTAAATGGGGGAGAGGGGTGGTGGAGGGGGTATTGGGGGAGAGGGGTGGTGGAGGGGGTATTGGGGGAGAGGGTGGGGTAATGCTGGAGGGGGTGGGGTTAATGGGGAAACTCAGAAAAAATTAAAGTAAATCCTTTGCAAGGTGCCAGCCCCCTTCCCCCCTTGGGGGTAATGGGGGAAGGGTGGGGGTAAATGGGGGAGAGGGGTGGGGGTTTTTGGGGGAGAGGGTGGGGGAGGGGGTATTGGGGAGAGGGGTGGGGGAGGGGGTATTGGGGGATAGGGGTGGGGGAGGGGGTATTGGGGGAGAGAGGTGGGGGAGGGGGTATTGGGGAGAGGGGTGGGGTAATGGGGGAGGGGGTGGGGTTAATGGGGAAACTCAGAAAAAAAAATGATAACCAACATCGATTCCGGTCAGGAAGATCATGCTTATCACAACTAATGGAACACTATAACAATATTATTGATGCACTCGAAACAATGAAAACTATGATTTGGCGGGCCGCAGGGGCCCCCAATTACTGTCGGTTCAGTTATTTGGTCAATAAAACTATAGAAATGAACGCAGTCATGAAAATCTTAGGCTTCAAATTCGAGTTCATTGTATTAAGATTTGTGAAGCTTTAGATTTTCATGGCTGCGTTCTTTTCTGTAGTTTTATTGAATGAATAATTGGTTTGCCAGTAACTGGAAGGCCGCAGGCACCCCAATTACTGAGGCCCAAGGTGAGAGGAATAGGAATGATATCCAGATAAAGGGCTACTGATGTTCAAAATAAAATACGCCGTAGGCCCACAATTCAGCCGAAGCACCGCAGATCTAGCAAAATCGGCGCGTAGCGCCGACCTTTTGCTAGTGATACTCTATTTTGACATTTTACAAAAGGTGAAATCACTTCAAATATCGCTATATAACACAAATAAGGATTTTCATTTCAAAATTCACTGTCAGATAGATTTTGCTATATTTGCTATATTTGTTATATTTAACTAATTATTTCGTGTCAATTCATCAAAGCATTTTCGAAAATGAGGATTCTTTGTCGATTTGATTCAGTTTGTCCATTAAATTTTTAAAATAATTGTACTTTCTTTTTTTTTTTTCAAGTATTTACTCGTATTTCCAATAAAATGAACACGGAACCATTTTCAAACACACACACACACACACACACACACACACACACACCATTTAAAGAGATTCCTCTGCCGAGCAGTGCCCCCCATAGTACTGTGAGGTATTGAAAAACTCATAATCTTCACTTGCCCCACAAACACCTTTAAATGGGAGACCCAAAATGGGTGCACACACATTTCTACATTACTGTACAGTCTTTACAGCCACACCAACACTTTCCCTCCTAAGTATATATATTGTAATGCATATCGTTGTAAATTGTGACTTGGTTCGCAATTGATATGAACCGTGACTTATTTTTGGTTGGCAAGGTACTGGTACTGATAGATACCGTAATGAAATTGACTGGATTCTTTGGATCTGATATATTTGCATGTCGGTTATAAATAGATATAGAGTGTAACATATTTCTGGATAGTAGTCTATTATGACTTGATCCTCTGGATCCAGAGATTCTATCTTTAGTTTTAAATTGATAATTAATTAGTTTTAAATTAATAAGTATTTAGTTTTGTAAAAATTGGTTGTTGCCAATGTACAGGCAGTTTTTACATAGTGGAGCCACCTCGATGGGCCGACGTGGCCCCTAGTGTGCCCACTATAAAAATTTCTTATGTTCTTATGTTCTTTGTGGTTCGGAACCCACGTAAAATTGTAGGTCCCCTCCGCCACCACGGAGGACATACACAATACACAGTTACGAACACAGTTAGGTAGACCAGCCATGAGTGGATCCTAGGGTCTTTGTTGATCTGAAACATTGTAACATTATAACAAAGTAGCTCTCTATAAAGTCTGGACATAAATTTTCTATAACGTCCAGAAGCGGAAATAAATTAGCCGAGAAAGTTTAAATTTTCGAAAAAGCACCCAAAATTAATAATTAGTTTTGTAATTTTATTCTCTCTAGAGAAAAAAAGTTACGAGGCCCCAAATCAGTAATTTCTTGTGTATTTCTGAGTTATGTCGTGAATACGTTGTAACACCGCTTCCAGTTAGATCACAAAGGTAAAGCGACGTTGGATTTGTCCAGTAGCTGAATGGGTGACCGTCCTCCGCGTTCAGATGATGTACCTATCCTTAGATGGTCCGGATTCCACTTTAAATTGTACAGTCCCTCCGTCACGTGACCTTTACCGCTACGAAGGAGGTTAAACAACCCTAAATATTAAATTTAGTTAGAGTAGCTTTAAAATAATAGTTTGTCGGCGAATTTATTTCCGCAATATCACACACACACACACACATATATATATATATATATATATATAATATATATATATATATATATATATATATATATATATATATATATATTATAACCAGTGTTTCATTAATTAAGGATTTTGTTTTACACCTTCTGGTAGATTGAGCGAGTATATTAATTTAATTATTATGGAATTCAGTGACTCCCACCAAGTTTTGCGGAAGTAGGTCCATTGTATTTTAATTTCATAGATCTCAGCTTTATATTTATTACCAAATATACATATATATATATATATATATATCTAAATCAACTGTATTGGTTGAGATTTATTACCAAATATATATAGATCAACTGTATTGGTTGAGATTTAAAATTAATAGTAATTTCAAGTGCTGAGATTATGTTCGTTATAGAATTAACTCAAGATTAGTAATGTGGTAGGGTATATGTGGTGTAGTGTATGAAGCTGACAAGAGATCCATAAATCTGCATATATTTTCCACTATCCTATATTGTTTGCAAATAGAATAAAGTCGTCCATAAAATGGCACCTACAACGATACGCAGAAGAAAAATTAAAGTTTAAAAGATTTTTTTTTTTTTTAATTTCATTACTAAATCTATGCTGGGGTCATTTTATAGGTCGTAAAAATGATCAAATATCGGTTGTAGGCAATTCCTGTGCATTACTTTCTGGAGTAATGAAGTAAGCTTATGGAATCCTTTATTCAACCGCGCCAGCCAGCAAATTTTTCAAACTTTCTTTGATATGTAAATTGATAAAAGTAACTAGAAAAAGTAAAAGCTGACGTCTTGCCTCAAAACCTATCATATATGACACTTCGTCAAAGATAATAATAATAATGATAATAATATTTGAGTTGTTTTATCTCTTTCGTAACGGCAAAGGTCACGTGACGAAGGGAACCTTTGCTATATTCTCTGAACGCGTAGGATCGTCACCTATCCATCCAGCCTGTCACAGTAAAAATTGTTAACAGCAAGAAGGATGTAAAGCTTTCCATTTTTCCCATTGTTAACAACTTTATAGCTGTGGCATGGCGTCACAGATTTTAACTTGAATCGGTGATTTTTATTCATTTTTCAAAGTTTTTAATTGTTTTATATTTACAAAAACAAAGTCATTTTAGTATTTCAGCTTAGTTTCTTTGTTCAAAATGTTTTATAGATTTATTTTAAAAAATGCAACTTCAGTTATAGGTAATGCTTTTACCGTTAACTCTTTCAATTGTTTTCATCGATTCCTCTTCGAAACAACTAAAATAAACGTGAAAATCGTAAACAAAAAATGTTGGCATCAAATAGTCTAAACTTTTTAAATTCACTTTATAGCTTTCCTCTACAGTATATCTGATTTCCTGTTTTTCATTCTCTTTCAGTTTTAAGGAAATTGAGGGAGAAATTTAACTACAGTAACTTGCTTCCTTTTTTATAAGCTATTTTTTTTTTTTTTTTTTTTTTTGCGATACTTTGTAGCTGTCAATTTGGCCTTTGTTTTTAACTGAATTTTTTTTTTAAAAAATCCGTAAACAGTTCACATATCACGAGTACACTAAATTCTTATATATCTTTATCATCACTTTAGTATATATATATATATATATATATATATAATATATATATATATATATATATATATATATATACATATATATATATACACTAGCTGAGGTACCCGGCGTTGCCCGGTATAAATTTCACATTAGATCCCCAGTTTAAATAAAATAAAGTCTAAGACAAAAGGCTGAATTTGATTAAAATGATTTATCTTATCCCGTGCCAAATTTGGTAGCTCTAGGTCAAACGGTTTGAAGTCGTCCTAAAAAATAATTATATGTGAAGCTCAAGATTTTCATGACTGTGTTCTTTTCTATAGTTTTATTGACCAAATAATCAAAAGTTTCACGGCTGCGTTCTTTTCTGTAGTTTAATTGCGGTGCTGGGGCCTTCGGGCCCAGTAATTTTAATTATTTAATTTATTAACACCCAGGTGCACAACCTGGGGACCTAATCAATATGTGTGTGAAGTTTCATGTTTGTAACTGCTTCCATTTTGGAGTTATGGCTGGAACACACACACACGTCCTTTTGAGGTACCCGGCGTTACAGACAAACGGACAAACAAACAAACAGGCTGACCGACTCTGTGTTGACATTCTTCATCCCATAAGAGATTCCCGTGCCAAATTTGGTAGCTCTAGGCCAAACGGTTTGCGCTCGCATAATCATCCCATAAGAGGTTTCCGTGCCAAATTTGGTAGCTCTAGGTCAAACGGTTTGCGCTTGCATAAAGGACAGACAAACAAACAAACAGACAGGCGAAAATATATAATATATATATATATATATATATATATATGACAAATCAATTATTTATAGATTAAGTCGCAGATAGAAGGCAGGGTTTCACTGTTCACTGTTTTTACAATATATATATTATATATAATTGTATAACATAAATTTTCCTTACGTCGTATACCAAATTGGCGGTTATAGGATTCTTCCCGTTCGTCTGTGGTTCGTCCTTCAAGTTAATGTTTTTCTCAAATGGAAAAGCAAAGCATTTTAAATGCAAATTTTATGACTATCTTCTGGTCTAAGTTTAGATTTCTCCTCTTCATTTTATGTGAACCCAGATTCTGCCCAAGGAGTCATAAGCTTGAAAAGGGCAATCTGCTTTCGTGCCTTATTTCAGGCCTGGATTCAGTCAGATACACAGAAATAATCCATAGACAGTACAGAGAAACAGATGAATGAAAATTGACGATATAAATATTGTTATTACTTTGGAAATGGAGATCGTAATTTTAACTTTATTTAGGACTTACAAAAAGTGATATATTATATATATATATATATATATATATATATATATATATATATATATATATATAAGGGCTACGTCGTGGCCGATGTCGTAACACCGCTTCTATATATATATATAAGGGCTACGTCGTGGCCGATGTCGTAACACCGCTTCTATATATATATAAGGGCTACGTCGTGGCCGATGTCGTAACACCGCTTCTATATATATATATAAGGGCTACGTCGTGGCCGATGTCGTAACACCGCTTCCCGGAGATCAGTGAAGTTAAGCGACATTGGGTCTGGGTAGTAGTTGGATGGGAGACCGTCCTCTGCGCCCAGATTATGTAGCGACCCGTGGTTCGGATCCCACGTAAAGCTGTAGGTCCCCTCCGTCATATGACCTTAGATGTTGCGAAGGAGGTTAAACAACCCCAATTAAAAAAAAAAAATATATATATATATATATATATGATGAATAAAACCACGAAGGAAAGGAAACACAAAATGGTGCTCAAGCGCCATTTTGTGTTTCCTTTCCTTCGTGGTTTTATTCATCATAAATATTTTTCACGTGTTACCTTCGTGAAATAATTTTCATATATATATATATATAATACGAGTCTGGATACAGAAGATTTGCGAAAGCAAGTGTTTGAGCAGGCAAGCCTGGGTTAGTAAAAATGAAACTGTAATTGATACAAATAGATTTGTGCTGCCTTGGGAAGGAACACAAACTTAGGGTGTATCTTGCTCCCGAAGAATCATGAGCCTGGAGTGATAATTAGATAACTAGAAGTGTCTGCAATACAAACTGACGAAAATTGCACGAAAACGAATATGGATTTGGATATTTTTTGGACTGGGATAACACGGAGCATTGTTGCTTTCAGTGGTTACGAACTATAGGGTGTCCACCAATGGCGGGCAAAAAGTAATAGATTACAAATAAAAATTACTGATTTCTGAAAAGTAGCTAAAAGTATAAAGTAGAAATTACTTCTCTGGATTAATTATAATATAATTAATCCAGAGAAGTAATGGATCACTTTAGCATATTGCTTCCCAAAGCATTCGGGAAGCAATATGTTAAAGTGATCCCTCCTGGGGAGCAATATGTTAAAGTGATTAACACTGGGAAGCAATATGTTAAAAAGAGAAAGGTTGGTTGGTTAGAAAGAGGTTGGTAATCTAGGCTAACTAACGAAAATATCACGACCTAACCTAACCAATCGTCAAGGGCGTACAGTTGACCTAACGATTGGTTAGGTTAGGTCGTGATATTTTCGTTAGTTAGCCTTATAAGGCTAACTAAAGAAGGCTGGGGGACCTGATCTTCAGGTGATCCAAATATTTTACATTCACAAAAAATGGCAAAGCATAATAAGTTAAGTTGTCCATAAATTTACATTTTCTCGACTAGCTAATCTCTAAATATTATAAACTATTGTAATGTAACTGTAATTGGTTGTGTAATGTCTATTTTTGGGAAGCAATATGTTAAAGTGATTAACACTGGGAAGCAATATGTTAAAGTGATATAAACTGGGAAGAAATACGTTAAAGTGATCCGAAGTAATTTCTACTTTATACTTTGTTACTTTTCAGACATCAGTAATTTTTATTTGTAATCGATTACTTTTTGCCCACCACTGGTGTCCACAATGTCTTGTCACCTCAGTAAAATAATGCGTGGCAATAAAACAAAACGAATAACTTACTTATGATATAAGTGCTAAAGCTGCTTGATATCATATCCAAGGAAGTGAATAATTGGTAAAATATTCAGTTCATAACATTCATCTTCATAGCTATTGTGATTGCAAAGGTAACCATTTTTAATTGTCTCAGACACACATTTAAATGTTTCTAACCTTATCTAATTTTATCTATTAACCTACAGCTTAACTCAACCACGAAAATGTACTTAACTTATTCTTACCTTTCTTTATATTTTTCTGCGACAATTGTCGTCCATTACACATATGTATTTACGAACACACACACACACACCGTGTATATATATATATATATATATATATATATATTAAAAGTTTATTGGTCGAATAATAGCTCATATGGAAAATAGTAATGATAAAAACTAAAAAACGAAAATAGCCTAGAAATAAAATACAAGTAATGAAAGATAGCAATGTCAATGTTAAGTGAAGCTACAGACAAACATTTTCATACATGAAGCCCAAAATTAAGATGACATATGGCAGAACTGATGAATAGCTTGGATAATTGGGTTGGGCTGATGTTTTAATTCTTTGCATCTCGTTACCTCAAAAAGGCTTGAGACATTGTAGTCAACAGATATTTGCGAAGCTGAGCATCTTGGAGGTAACGTAACTTACGTAGTAGTTTATAGGTTATAAAGTAAATCAATGGTTCAGCAGAACCTTTTTTATAATTAGTCTAAAGTTGCTGCCGATATATATGTCTCAGCCATCACTCACGTGGCTGGTGATAATCTGACACAATACTTAATTTAATTCCCGTACTTGCTTTATAGGTCCACCTCTTATTTGCTAGATAGAATGTCAATATATTTATTTTTGGTGAGGGGCAAGATATACCGGACACCCTCATAAAAATATGCAGGAATAACGATATGAGCAACTATGGTTGAGAAAAGCAATGAGATATGCAGATTCAGCACGTCATTAGCATACTTTAACTCTTTAACCGAAGTTCAAGTGTCTTCCTCAGTCCCTTACAAAGCTCTGCTTTGCAGCCTATATTAAGATTAACCCTTCCCACACTATTAGGAGTGTTTGAGTAGTGTGTCCATCACAACCTTGCAATTTTTTTCTCTCTCTACACCAATAAGTTGTTGGTGGGAGGTCATTCTATATATACTGTATATACGTACATGGACATAAACTCACAAACAAATAGACATTCACATTTACATTCATACCCATGTCTACATGTGTGTCCATCACAACCTTGCAATTTTTTTCTCTCTACACCAATAAGTTGTTGGTGGGAGGTCATTCTATATATACTGTATATACGTACATGGACATAAACTCTCAAACAAATAGACATTCACATTTACATTCATACCCATGTCTACATGACATACGTACACATACTCGTTTAAACACACAAACACATACACACACAAACATAGGGCCTACATACATACATACATACATACATATGCTCTTATAACTGAACCTCCCCCGCAGAATCTTAGCTTGGAACTAAAATACAGGGTGCTTAAGGTCGACCCTAGAAATATGGAAAAGAAACACTTCATATTAGTTACGGATTTACTATGATAAACTTCAAATGCCAAATACCAAATACAAACTACAAATTCCGGAATTTGTAGTTTGTATTTGGTATTTGAAGTTTGTCATAGTAATTCCGTAACTAATATGAAGTGTTTCTTTTCCATATTTCTACGGTCGACCCTGTATTGTCCCTATGAAGGTTGTTAAAAGTTCTCTGTTTGAATTTACTATCTTGAACTCTACTAAATCGTCAATTAATTTTTTTATGGGTCTCTGATGAACTTCCCATCACGGTGTTTCTCTTTAACGTTTGTAGTCACTGAATAAACTACGTATGTATATATACACACATACACAAATACTTGTACATTTATACACGTATATGCACATGCAGACACACACACACACACACACACACATATATATATATATCTATATATATACACAGTATATATATATATATATATATATATATATATGTATGAGATGAATGTATATATGCGTGTGTGTGTGTGTGTGTGTGGGATATGTGAGTTAATGTGTATGTGTGTTATGTTTTCGTGGCTAAGAATTAATAAGCAGAAAATATAAAGGAAATTAAATATTTTCTTGATATTTACTTCAAAATAATTTGTGCGTTAAAAATAATATGAATGTCGTTGTAATCATCCACGGTTCAAAAAATATATGCTATCACAAGTTAAATATTTTTCGCTCGAAGAAATGGTCTATAATCACATTTGTCCCCTTCGCGTCTATATATACTGTATATACAAAGGAATACAAAGGAGACCAAACAGCAACAGACTGGCTGGTCCCTACGAGGCTCTCTTTTTAAGAAAGAATGTTAAAAGAAGTAAGAAAATTTAAAGACAAGTGAAAGTTTTAAAACAAAGCAGAGAAAAGAGGTTGAGAGGTAGGAAAGAAATGTAAAGCTAAAGTGAAAATTTTAAAATACAGAGGAGGGAATTCAAGTGAAAATTCTACAATATTTCTACGCGCTAACAAATGCTTCCAACTGGGGGTTTAAGGCAAGATAAGCATCTAGTTTCTTTTTAAAGGATTCGATCGAATTATTTTGAACTACGCTGGCTGGCAATCCATTCTACAAATTAACTATACGATTGATGAAAAATGTTTAACTTCATTAGAATTAAGATGTTTACCCACTAATTTCAGACCATTACCATGAGTTTTATCTGCATTTCTGAGGGCGAAATATTTTTTCGCATCGACATTATCAAAACCTTTAATCATTTTAAAAACCTGGATTAAATCTCCGCGAATTCGCCTTTTTACAAGTGAGAATAAATTTAACGCTTCTAAACGGACAGCGTATGATTTGTTCCTTAGTCTAGGAATCATCTTAGTAGCCCATCGCTGCACTCTCTCCATTCTGTCTATGTCCTGTCGTAAGTATGGGAACCAGAAGTGAACGCAGTATTCCAGGTGGGGCGTACTAAGGAATTATATAATGTTAGTATTGTTTTCTCAGACTTAAATTCAAACGATCCACCAATAAATCCTAAGATTCTATTTGCTTTTCTGACCGCTTCGATACAGTGCTCAGTCGGTTTAAGAGTGTCGGCAACAATAATACCTAAATCTTTCTCTTCCGTAATACTTGTTAGTATTTTGTCGCACATAAAATACTTTTCTTTAACGTTGTTTCCACCGATATGCAACGTTTTACATTTATCTGTATTAAAGTTCATTTGCAAAATTTCCGCCCACTCGAGTAATTTACTTATATCTTTTTGAATCTGCAAACGTTTTGCCGCTGATTTTGTTCGTCCCCCTAGTTTGATATCATCCACAAATTTTGAAATTATATATATATACACACACACATTCGTATATACAGGGGTTGGACAGAATAATGGAAACACTCGTATTTTCGATGCTATATTTTCTGGTATCATTAATGGCATTATGTACTTTATTAAATTAATATGTAACTGCAAATAATATTGAGAACATCTTTTTTAATATGTTCATATTGGTTTTTCATGTTCTTGTGCAATAAATAAAAATATGGCGCTTGGAAAAAATGTTACTGACTGTGAAACGGGCATGATAGTAGGAGCCCGTTTGGTTGGTGTATCAATATTAAAAGTCGCGTGATTGTCCCTCCTGCACCTTGAGGAACAGTCCCATAGTTATGAATAATGGAAAGAAATTGAAAAAAAACTAGAGATAAGCACAGATTTATTCCCATTATTGTCCCCAACTCCAAATTCATTAGAACTTTGTACTGGTTGGTGTTAAAATAGGCTTTACTACAGTTCCCATAACATAGTTATGACTGACACTGGTCTTTGCGGACTATTGTTAAATTTTGAACAAAAAGTTATGATGCAACAGTCTTTGATTGATTCTTCACAGCTCATAATTATCATATAAGGTTCTTCTGTCGCATTCTGCCAGTGTTGCTTTACGCTCACTATATTCCTTATTTAATGTTCTTTTTTTTATTATTTTTGCATGTATTCATAACCTTGAGGACTGTTCCTCGAGGTACAGGAGCAATTATGTGACTTTTATTACTGAAACACCAACCAAACGGGCTCCTACTATCATGCCCCTTTCACAGGTAGTAACATCTTTTCGAAGGGCTATATTTTGATTTATTCTACAAGAACATGAAAAACCGATATGAACGTATTAAAATAGAAGATGTTCTCAATATTATATGCAGTTACATATTAATTTAATAAAATACATAACGCCATTAATGATATCAGAAAATACAGCACCGAAAATGCAAGTGTTTCCATTATTCTGGCCAACCCATATATATATATAGTGGCCTACGAATCACTAATTTGTGGTGGCCTATCAAGTAGGCTTACTATAATTAAAGAATTATATTGAAATGAATAATGAGGGGTCACTAGTCTGGGATACAGCCCAAACAAACAATATTTAATAAGGAAAGAGAAATTACTTTGTTGTTTTGTGTTTAATTAGAAAAATAAATGAATTACACTGTGTAACACTGATTCTGTTTATATATAATTTTTTATGTTTTTATATGCATTTGTGGGCGCTGAGTCCAAATCTGGCCTTGGTTTGTGTGTATCATCAATGGTTTCAGAGATAATCCATTTTTCATGTTTTACCAGTATAATGCTATTATGGGCACAGCAATATCAGAATAATCAGGAATTGTTGAGAACAATCCGGATGTTCGTTGACAGTTTCTTGCTCTAGAAATTGCCCGAAACTTCCACTGTGCTATATAAAGAAGAGCGCAGAGTCTGAGAAGTCACTAAGTGTGAGCACACAAAGAAAGCAAGTTGTTTGTCTGATGGTTACCAGCATTGAGGTACTGTGTTTCTGTGCTTGTCTGTGCTGACGATTTGAGTGTTATCGATCCTTTTTTATTGCGAACATTATTTCAGTGTTGTGAATACATCTTTTTTCTGGAATCTGTAAGCTGTTGCAGATTTAATAACTCTTCTCTCTATATCTGCAGGTTATGATTAATGTAGTACAGTTTGGTAGAGAATGGCAACTAGAGCTTGTAAACACTCGCCGAATATATTCTGCTACGTTTGTAGGTATTACATAGGCCTCAAGAAAGTATCGCACAAGATTGTGAAAGGCACCAAGTTCTGGATCGTGTATCGGCTCTATTTTGGTATGCCTATGGGTGACCAAGATAAGCCCTGGGCACCCCATGTGATCTGTGGAAGCTGCCGCTCCACACTTGAAGGGTGGCTGCGGGGAGTACGCAAGGCAATGCCCTTTGCGGTACCCAGAATATGGAGAGAACCAAAGAGCCACCACGACGATCGCTACTACTGCATGGTAGATGTTTCTAAGTACAGGAAAGTTAAAGGAAGGCAGACTCTTCAGTATCCAAGCATAGCGTCGTCCATAGCTCCTGTACCACATGGCGAAGGTCTTCCAATACCACGTCCACCAGAACAGGTATCTATCCATTACTTTACCTTCAGTATTTACAAACTGTGGGTCATTATGTGTCGATTTTTCTTAGTGCTGATGCTCTTCTTCATATATAGCTATGCCTATATTTTGTTTCTTTTCTTTGCAGGTTGAAAATGAGGATGCAGCTAGCTCATCTGAGATGTCGGCTGGTGAGGACAGTCATGATGAAGAATATACAGTAACTTTCAGTACAAACCCTCACTTTCCAAATCAGAGGGAATTGGACGACTTAATTAGAGATTTGGGTCTGACGAAATCAGGGTCTGAGCTTCTGACCTCCAGACTCAAAGAGTGGAATTTGCTTGGAGAAGACTGCAAGAGCACTGTATACCGAAAGCGGCATGAAGAGTTTGCAAGGTTCTAGGATGTCAATGGCTCTCTCTGTTATTGCAGCGAGGTTAATGGTCTTTTCACAGCTATTGGGTTAACACATATACCCTCAGAGTGGCGCCTGTTTATTGACAGTTCAACTCGGAGTTTAAAAGCTGTTCTACTCCACAATTGGAACAAATATCCATCTATACCAGTTGCACATTCTGTTCAAATGAAAGAGGACTATGAAAATGTCAAACAATTGCTCACTCAAATCAGGTATGAACAATATAACTGGGACGTGTTTGGTGATTTCAAAATGATTGGTTTCCTGTTAGGTTTACAAGGAGGGTTTACTAAATATTCATGTTTTCTTTGCCTGTGGGATAGCAGGGCTTCAACTGAGCACTATAAAACAGTTCAGTGGCCTCCACGTGAGGGACTGCAACCAGGAAAGTACAATGTACTCAGGGAACCTCTTGTGAAGCCTGACATAGTTCTGCTACCACCTCTCCATATTAAGTTGGGTCTAATTAAGCAGTTTGTAACTGCGTTAGATTTTGGAGGGGAAGTTTTCCAGCAGATTCGGGTCATGTTCCCTAAACTCTCTGAGGCCAAAGTCAAGGCTGGCATCTTTGTAGGACCACAAGTCAAGGCGCTGTTGAATTCAAAGAACCTTGAAGCCAAGATGACTCCGATCGAAAAAGAGGCTTGGTGTGCTTTCCTTGATGTGGTTCGTGGGTTTTTAGGCAACCATAAAGAACCAAAATATAAGGAGTTAGTGTCAAACTTGATTAAGTGCTATGGCAAAATGGGGTGCCGTATGTCTTTAAAATTACACTATCTGCATTCACATCTAGACTTTTTTTGTGATAACCTGGGCGATGTGAGTGAAGAACATGGCGAAAGATTCCATCAAGATATTCAAACGATGGAGAAAAGGTAGCAGGGCCATTGGGATGCTTCCATGATGAGAGACTACGTATGGTCGCTGATCAAAAAGGATAAGAATGTTCATACGCGGAAGTCGCGTTCTTCAGTGCATTTTTAAGGAACGTACACTGCATAACGAGGCTTGTTATTCTCTTATCGGTTCTCCTCATGATATATATTATATCCTTTGCACCATTTTGGGTTTGTCAAACAATTTTGGCTCAATAAACATTAATTTCCAATAGTGTTTTTATTTTCAGAAAATATTTATGTTAGCCTTTTTTATATACTGTAATACTTTGCCATATGAAAAGTGTGATAACCTATATTTTTGAAACGGTTGATGATAGAGCAAAACCAATATCATTTTTGGAATCAGCGCCCCGAAATCATTAAGAAACGACAGAAAAATCACAATAAACAGAAAATTTATCAAATTTTGTTACCCAGTGTTTAACGGTATTTGTACTACATTACAAATAACTGATTCTTAGCAATAAGAAATGGTTACACAATATAATCGTGAAGTAAGTACAATGATGACAAACACTAATTTAGGTAGGCTAATGAGATATGCAGCAGTGAACACACAATAAATAATTAAGCCAATAATAACTGAGATAATGAAAGTATGGTATGGTACAGTAAATGGATTAGGTCAGTAAAAATGAAATACATAAAAGAGCAAATAAACAATCTGATACAAAATACGGTAAGATGGTTGAAACGTTAAAATAATAGAACAGGCCTACTGTAGTCGTAATAGGAACAGAGGCCGTTAAGACACCTCGGGGCCCCGGGGCAATGAAGAATAATGGGGCCCTTTTCTATAGTTCTTTTATTAACAATGCATGTATATGTACAATACATAGTGCATTTACCCGAATTATATGTACGGTGCTCAGGCTAATTGAGAAACAAACTTAAAAGAATCTTAACACAGTGTATTTTGCCGTTTGCCAAAACCAAACAGTATTAAAGAAACTTTACTTTAGGGCCTATAAAACATAAAATAAAACAGGGAAGTTGTCAGTTTGTGTACTCCCTCATATTTAATCAAAGAAGTTTGCGAAATCTCGAATTATATCATCGAAACTCAGTTGATTGGGGGGGGGGGGCCCTCAAGCATGGGAGCCTGAGGCTTCAGCCTCAATAGCCTCAGTGATAATCCGCCACTGAATAGGAAAGTTAGTGTGCCGGTTGTTTGCATACACTTTTGGGCTTACTCGGTTAGGCAGAGTTTGTGGACTTTTCAGCTTTGAATCCTGAATAGTCTAGTGCGATGTAACAAAACACTGTATGCCGAGTGGAAGCCTACAATAAACTTACTGACCTGCGATATCGACGTGGATAACTCGGAAGGCTGACAAGGGCCTACTGAAGGTTGACCGTACTGCGTTTCGACGTTCTGTAGATAATTCTGAAGATGGCAGGAGGCTGTGTTGAGGGTTCATGATAGACTTATTGAAAGGGCGCCGATCGAATTGTGGTGAAGGATGAGTGAAGTCAGTGCCAGAAGGATGACGCCGGTAGAGTGATGTTTGCTTCAAGCGGGATGAAATTGTAGGTCGCCTCAAGTGTTGATTCGCTTCATGTATTGTTGAACTGTTGCTTGAAGGACTGAGGCCCGCTGAACGGTCGAACGGCGCTACGTGAAAGAGGAGATTCACGAGGAGGAGTAACGCGCAGAGTGAGAGCGATTTTTAGTGAACTCTGGCCTATATAGGCTCGGAAGACGCTAACTTTTCGCGGGCCTCTTTGGGAAAAACAAGCACCCTTTCGTTTCTCTCTCCTTGAAAACCACGTGTGTTTTTCGGTCTCTGATGATACCAAAATGTTTGCGAACGGCGAGGAAAGGAATTTTTAGTCGGTCTCTACATATATATTAACGGTTAGAACAAATATTGTTTACAGATTATTTTTTAGAGAACAAAGGCTTCACTGTTTTACAAAGCACCGCTCCACCCATACACCCATTCAGGGATATATATATATATATATATATATATATATATATATATATCGTTCTTTATTTATATGAAAAAGGTAAACAATGTTTTTTATGGTGAAAAAAAAGGCTGTATCTATTATTTAAAGAAAAAGGTGTGTGTTTAGGTTCAGAGCAAGATCATATTAAACTCGAATGGCGTTTGTGCGCTTACGCAAATTTCACCGAAACTCTAAAAAGTTGAAGGAAAGAATTTAAAAGAAGAAAGACAAACAAAAACTGAAAAAGAAAATGTAAATGAAAGCCGTCTTTTTCTATTTGGCGAAGCAAATCAATCCGGCTTTAGCTGAACAGAAGCCGACCTATTCTATTTTTCCCCGTAATCATTCCAAACATGAAGCATGCCTTCGATTCTGAAACGAAGGAACTTAATCCGCTTTGCTAACTGACTTATGTTTAGCCTCGGTTGAAACGTAAACAAAAACACGGAGACCAATGAAGATTAATTGAAAATATTATTAATAAAACTTAGACGGAGATTTAGAAAAAGGATAAAAGCAAATTTTTTGCTATAAATATTTAAAAAATTTATTTCTTTTTAAGTGAACTTCACTGAGCAACTTCGACAACTCCATTTTAATTCTTTTTATACAAAGTATTGTCAAAATTCCAAGATAAGCCACTCTTTAGCAGGACTTAATTATTTTGCCAATTAGAAGACTCCTCAATTAAGACGGTTTAATTAATAATTTTTACTTTTAGTAATAATTATTATTTATTTACAATTTGCAAGCAACTATCAAATATCGTGAGTTCATGTTCAGACAATGAAAAGTTACCAAAAGGGATGGTTTGGATGTATGATGTCAAACATTTAGTCTGAAGGCACCTAAAAGTCTCTCCTTGAAAGAGGCTCCATAGCTAGGTGTAAACCCTCTGAACGCGCACGACATTACTGATACGAAGCCTATAAATCCTGCTCCTGAGGAAGGGAAGTGTGCATAACTCTAATTTCTACCCTTTCAGAAAGTCTGTAACTAAAATTCAGGAAAAATAATGCGATGTCCCCTTTATATAAGAAAACGTTTAAGTATACAAATTCATATATAGTTAAAACCAGTACACATTTGAAACGTATATAGAAGTATGTATGTAGGTAATATGTGAGTTGGCGACGTTTAAATGTCACTGCAATAAATCAACGAAGGAACAGATTCGAAGTAGTCACCTCAGCTAAATTTGAGTACTTGAACTATCTCGAATCCTAACTTGAAAAACAAAAGTACTAAAATTCAGCTGAGAGAAAGTTCAAAATGCATTTTTTAGTTCCTACAGGACTAAAAAAATGTATTTTGAACTTTCTTCCAGCTGAATTTTCTGAATTCAGATTACAATAAGCTTCAATGAGCCCGTGTACCATCCATACTTTCTTGTATTTCACAATGAATTTAATTCTTATTTATATCTGGATCTCTCTCTCTCTCTCTCTCTCTGTCTCTCTCTCTCTGTCTTCTCTCTCTCTCTCTATATATATATATATATATATGCTGCAAACCCACAAGGAAAAAGAAAAACGATTCCAAGGCCTTTCGTGTATTCAAAGCTACACCTCGTCAGGGTGGGATAGTTCTAAAGCGCTTGTTAAAAACAGAGATATAATAGAACGAAATATTCTAGAATGTGCATTTATTCATTTTAAAAACAATTTCAATAACAGCTCGGGGACTTATAAAATTGACGATATCATGTTAAAATTTCTTTTGCCTCATTAACCCTTGTTAAGTATGTGCTAATTGTTTTGTTTTTCCTGTACGTTGTATATATATATGGGCTTCTCGCCTTTTAACTTCATTCCCTGACGAGGTGTAGCTTTGAATACACGAAAGGCCTTGGAATCGTTTTTCTTTTTCCTTGTGGGTTTGCAGCATTCATTCATTTCACGTGTTTTATTGTGAAATTCATCCCATATATATATATATATATATATATATATATATATATATATATATATATTATAATGGAGGTAAGTGCGATATACTGTATATATGTAACCAAAAAAAAAAACCATAGAAAAGAACACAATCATGAAAATCTTAAGCTTCACATTTGAGCTCATTGTATCAAGATTTGTGAAGCTTTAGATTTTCATGGCTGCGTTCTTTTCTATAGTTTTATTGACCAAATAATTGAACCGACAGTAATTGGGGCGCCGCAGGCACCCCAATTATTGAGGCACAAGGTGAGAGGGATAGGAATGATGTTCAAAATAAAATACGCCGTAGGCCCACAATTCGATTCGGTTTGGGCCGAATGCCAAGTACCGCAGATCTAGCGAAATCGGGGCGTAGCGCCGATCTTTTGCTGAAAGTCCTGACAGAAAGAAATGAAAAGGGAGTATTTGTTGACAATTATGTCTACAAGGAGATTCTTCAGTAATGAAATAAAGATAAGTTTATAATGAAGTGTTCTTTTTTATATTTTATAACAGGAAATAATACCTTGAGGTAAGAAAATTCATTTCCCAGATGAAGTAATTGGCCGAGGGCTCCAAGCCTTCCGCAGGAAATAGCAAAAACCGCCCGTTGGGCGGTATTTTTGCTAGTAATCTATACTATAATAAGAGAGCTGTCCGTCTGTCCGTCCGTCCGTCCGTGAAGCTCAAGATTTTCATGACAGTGTTCTTTTCTATAGTTTTATTGACCAAATAATTGAACCGACAGTAATTGGGAGTTCAATTATTTGGTCAGGGGAGTTTTGGGGGATATCTGATCAGATTCAGAAATCTTGACACAATGTGAAGCTCAAAATTTTCACGGCTGCGTTCTTTTCTGTAGTTTAGCCTGTCTGTTTGTCTGTTTGTGAAATTTATCCCGGGCAGTAATGGTAAAAGGGTGGGGGTAATGGGGATGGGTGGGGGTAATGGGGGACGGGGTTAGCTCCCAAGTTGCATAAAGGGGGTGAGGTACCCGGGGGGTACCTAACCTTAACCCGGGCAACGCCGGGTACCTCACCTAGCGATAATAATAAAAGGACGTGTGTGTGTGTGTGTGTGTGTGTGTGTGTGTGTGTGTGTGTGTGTGTGTTCCAACAATAACTCCAAAATGGAAGCAGTTACAAACATGAAACTTCACACACATATTGATTAGGTCCGCAGGTTGTGCACCTGGGTGTTAATAAATTAAATAATTAAAATTACTGGGCCCGAAAGCCCCAGCACCGCGATTAAACTACAGAAAAGAACGCAGTCGTGTCAAGATTTCTGAATCTTGAGATTTTCATGACTAATTATTTGGTCAATAAAACTATAGAAAAGAACAGTCATGAAAATCTTGAGTTTCACATATAATTAAAATTACTGGGTATATATATATATATATATATATATATATAATATATATATTGATTAGGTCCAGAGGTTGTGCACCTTGCACCTGGGTGTTTAAATTAAATAATTAATTTTAAAAATTAAGTGACGTCATCAAGATCATTACGTCATTACGTATATATATCGGAACCTATGGTAAAATTATTGAATACCCTGTTATGTTCATTGAATGCCATGTTAGGTCATCTGTACGCCCTTGACGATTGGTTAGGTTAAGTCGTGATATTTTCGTTAGCTTTAACGAAAATATCACGACTTAACCTAACCAGTCGTCAATGGCGTACAATTACCCTAACTGGGCATTCCATTAACTTACCCGGGCATTCAATTAATCTAATCGGGCATTCAGTTGACCTAACCTGGCATTTAATTAACCTTGACCGGGCATATATATACACAGGGTGGGCCGTAAGTTTCCATACATAGGAAAAATTAAACGTTTGTTTTTATGTTTCAGATACCCTAAGAATATGCGTTTGACGAAAGAGCAACGAATTGAAATCATACTGATGGCTGGGTCGGGAAGCAGTCGCATGGTTGCAATGAACTTTAACAGACAACATGGAACGAACATCACACACGACACTGTGGCAAAACTTATTAACAAGTTTCAGAAAACTGGAAATGTTGCCGATCAACCGCGAAGTGGTCCAAGACGTACAGCCACCGATGAAGACACAACAGCTACGATACTTACAGCGCTTACACGGAGTCCCAGAAAAAGTACACGACAGTTGTCTGCAGAAAGTGGGGTCAGCAGATCGAGTATCAGGCGCATTTTGAAAGCAAACAAATGGCATCCATACAAATTGCATATGGCACAGCATTTGAGTGAAGACGACCCGGATAGACGGATGGAATTCTGTGAATGGGCATTAACCAAAGTGAACGAGGATGCAAACTTTTCAACTAAGATCTTGTTTACTGATGAAGCAAATTTTTACGTCAATGGAGAGGTTAATCGGCAAAACATACGTTACTGGAGTAATGCTAACCCTAACTGGCTGAGTCCGACGAAGATGCAAGGTGCCGGTAAAGTGATGGTGTGGGCCGGGATATGGGTGACAGAATTATTGGACCAATTTTTGTCAGTGGAAATCTTAATGCCGAAAGGTATCTTAACATGTTGCAAGAAGAGATTTTCCCATCCCTGCTAAACGAGGAAGGTAACTTCCCAGTTTACTTCCAGCAAGATGGAGCTCCACCTCATTATGGTATTCACGTGCGTCGGTATTTGGATCAGCAGTTTCCGGATGCTTGGATTGGTCGGCGTGGTCCTGTGGAGTGGCCTCCCAGATCCCCAGATCTCACCCCCCTTGATTTCTATCTTTGGGGGCACTTGAAGGCCATGGTTATCAGGAAAAGATACGAGACATAAATCATCTAAAGGAAAACGTATCACCAACGCCATTACAAGCATAACGTCCAACTGTGCTAATGCGTGTTCATTAACAGTGGGGAACACGTATTGAAATGTGTTTTCAAAACAATGGCAACCATGTAGAGCATATTATATAATAAAAATGGTTGTCCATAAAAAAATGTTTATTTTTCCTATGTATGGAAACTTACGGCCCACCCGTATATATATATATATATATATATATATATATATTATATATATATATATATATATATATATATATATATATTATATATACTATAGGGCATACATTAATTCAAGCACAAACGAAACCAGTCAAAATCTACCTTGTACCGCTGAAGGCTATGATATCACCGTCAAGGCTCCACGGCCATCATATGCTACCTTTTCAGACCCAATTACATAAATCAAGTATGGCCGATAAAACTGACCTAACTATGTTTGCTTCCAGCATTCTTGGATGTTCTGATAAATGTAACGAATCTACAACTTACTCTTCAGCAGGATAATAACAATGCTTGAAAACCTCAGACGGACTTCCCCGTCTTCCTTTTAACCTTCAATTGTTGGTTGTCCTTGAGATGTGGTGGATCTCCAACCTTAGGACTTGATAGGCCACAAACTGGATCATCAAAAATTTCTAAAAGTTTATTCTAGAATTAATTGACTATGAACTGGTATGGCAACTGACTTCTTTATTTTTCACGTGGCTTCCACGTTTATCAAAACAACACACTTTGAACGATATGATACAGTACTACACCATTCCGTTACTGTAGGAAACAATAGAAATTAATTACCATTAAGTTTCTCATCATAATAATATATGAAAGTAAAAAACTACTGAATAAGCTTTCCAGCAAGAAAAATTACTCCTATAAATACTGAATTAAAAAAAAATCTTGCTTCCAACTGACAAGCTGTTTAATTTTACATATTTATTATAACTAATTGAAGCTTTTTTCTTGGGGGGGGGGGGGGAAACTAATTTAAAAATAGCCAAATGAATTATCAAAATAATGTCGGAAGAAATGTACGAAATAATATTCTTTCGCTCTCGAGTAAAAAGTCTTTTCATCATTCCACCAATGGAAAGATTAGCCTAATTGCTTTAGCTAATAAATATGAATACAAAATCTAAATGAACGGGTGGGCTCATTGATTACATTTCTTTTATGTCATTATCATTATCAGCTAATTTTTTAAAGGTCTAGACTCTAGTCTACTATAGAAAGAGGCCTAACGCTAAGGGAGTAGGTCTACTTCCAAATATTTCGTGTAGGCGTAGGACTAATATAATGAAAAAACCAAGGACGGGGAATTTTGAGGTTCTATAGTCTATACCGTAATGTAATTTAAACATTTGTTACTTACAATAACTAAAATTAAACTATTCTACAATTCACTTATCTTAAATGCTGATAAAAGACTGACTATTTTTCATTCTCAAAACAATTTGGATGTAGGTGTTAGCTCTATAGCTTGTCTTAGGGCCTGATTAAGGCAGCAAAACGTTAAACTTCCAAGTAGCTACGATTACGATACAGTGCAAACCATATCAAGTTGTAAATCCATGTATCCCATAAAGATCTACCTACATGTACAGTTTTTTTATACACGCCTAATACTCGAAAATTCCCGATGGATGATGCTCAGACATACAACGAGTGAGATTAAGGTTTTACAATGAATCGGAGTAATGAACCTAATCCATAACAGTCTTATATCGATGTAATGGACCAAAACTCAAACGACAGGCTTAGGCTCTAACTGTCGTCCGTGACCAATAAGTGTTGACGTAAAATGAGAACAAAGCAAACGTAATGCAGGAATTTGGCCTTGGTTATATTACACCTTATGACGTAAATGAAACCGCACCGCAGTCTATACAGGAAGAATTCAATCCATGATCGAAAGGCAATAAAAGAAACAAGATCCGGACCTCTCATAAAGCTCCAAATATGTTAAAAGATCAACTGAGTTTGCAATGGGCTCTGTATAGTCAACGTACAGCATAGCTGGCAAGTACTGACTTATTACGCATTATCTACACGAGAAAGCGAAAAATAAGTGGGAAGAGGTTCGTGAAAAATACCGACACAGAATTCTCCTAATGGACTTTATCTGATAAACATTTTAACCTATTTTTTACAGAGGGGAGCGAAATCCTGAGGTCAAAATTGGCACAAAAGTAAAGTCACGTTCCATCAGCATTATATTTTACTCGTGTTACTCGTAACACACAGCTACTGCATATATATAACTTGATTGAAGGGTTTGTTCTTGGGAAACCGTAACTTAACAAGAATAGAAGGACGAGATGGTACATGTTTATTTACAGACGTTTCGGAAATTTCAATTTCCATCATCAGTGAAACTTTCAAGAAATAAAGGTCGCAGTTGGTTTTAGTCCATTTTCGGTATGTTTTTTGAGTCTTTGTACCTCTTCAACGTGACTAGGTCGTACCTTTCTATAACAACTTGACTGAAGGATTTGTTTTTGGGGAACCGTAACTTAGTGAGGAATAGTTACTAAGTTACGGTTGAGTCACGTTGAAGAGGTAAAAAGACTCAAACCAAACAAAATATCGAAAATTGACGAAAACCAACTGCGACCTTCATTTCTTGAATGTTTCACCGATGATGGAAACGGAAATTTCCGAAACGTCTGTAAATAAACATGTACCATCTCCTCGTCCTCTTATCCCTCACTTTTTTTGGCGGAACGCACCGGAACGGTGTTCCGGTATCTTTTATTTTCATTCTAATTTTACTTCTATTTTTTGTTCCATAAAGTTTTAGGAATCGGAAGGACGTTTTGTGAGGGGATTGGGATGGTTACAGGGTGGGATGGGTTGTAAGAAAGTTATAGCATATATATATATATATATATATATATATATATATATATATATATAATATATATATATATATACAGGGTGGGCCGTAAGTTTCCATACATAGGAAAAATAAACATTTTTTTATGGACAACCATTTTTATTTATATAATATGCTCTACATGGTTGCCATTGTTTTGAAAACACATTTCAATACGTGTTCCCCACTGTTAATGAACACGCATTAGCACAGTTGACGTTATGCTTGTAATGGCGTTGGTGATACGTTCCTTTAGATGATTTATGTCTCGTATCTTTTCCTGATACACCATGGCCTTCAAGTGCCCCCAAAGATAGAAATCAAGGGGGTGAGATCTGGGGATCTGGGAGGCCACTCCACAGGACCACGCCGACCAATCCAAGCATCCGGAAACTGCTGATCCAAATACCGACGCACGTGAATACCATAATGAGGTGGAGCTCCATCTTGCTGGAAGTAAACTGGGAAGTTACCTTCCTCGTTTAGCAGGGATGGGAAAATCTCTTCTTGCAACATGTTAAGATACCTTTCGGCATTAAGATTTCCACTGACAAAAATTGGTCCAATAATTCTGTCACCCCATATCCCGGCCCACACCATCACTTTACCGGCACCTTGCATCTTCGTCGGACTCAGCCAGTTAGGGTTAGCATTACTCCAGTAACGTATGTTTTGCCGATTAACCTCTCCATTGACGTAAAAATTTGCTTCATCAGTAAACAAGATCTTAGTTGAAAAGTTTGCATCCTCGTTCACTTTGGTTAATGCCCATTCACAGAATTCCATCCGTCTATCCGGGTCGTCTTCACTCAAATGCTGTGCCATATGCAATTTGTATGGATGCCATTTGTTTGCTTTCAAAATGCGCCTGATACTCGATCTGCTGACACCACTTTCTGCAGACAACCGTCGTGTACTTTTTCTGGGACTCCGTGTAAGTGCTGTAAGTATCGTAGCTGTTGTGTCTTCATCGGTGGCTGTACGTCTTGGACCACTTCGCGGTTGATCTGCAACATTTCCAGTTTTCTGAAACTTGTTAATAAGTTTTGCCACAGTGTCGTGTGGATGTTCGTTCCATGTTGTCTGTTAAAGTTCATTGCAACCATGCGACTGCTTCCCGACCCAGCCATCAGTATGATTTCAATTCGTTGCTCTTTCGTCAAACGCATATTCTTAGGGTATCTGAAACATAAAAACAAACGTTTAATTTTTCCTATGTATGGAAACTTACGGCCCACCCTGTATATATACTGTATATATAGCGTTCAACATCCACCCCGGCAACGCCGGGTCGCTCCGCTAGTATATATATATATATATCTGCAATTACTATCTCTGTTTCATACACGTTAAACAAAAAAGTTTTTTCACCCGACAGATAGCCTTTTTTTCAAATATATATATATATATATATATATATATATATATATATATATTTGAAAAAAAAGGCTATCTGTCGGGTGAAAAAACTTTTTTCGTCTAATTTTAACTTTGAAAAATGTTCAAAAGTTTTATTTTCTTCGTGAACAACCTTTGTCCTCTCGGCCAAAGAATCAATCTCCTGTTTACTCTTGATCTTGCTTCCAAATTTGATTTTTGTACACGCTAAATTCCTTATATTGAAAAGATGCAGCTTCTCTTCCATTCGATTGTGACGGTGTATTTTTCTTGAAATTTGGTTTATTTCTCGCTATAAATAAATTTTATGGTGTAAGAGTAAAGATTTATATGCAGAGAGAGAGAGAGAGTTACAAGGAGTTACGAGGACAAGAGGAAGCCTCAAAGACCTTTTGGTCCACTCTGGGAGGTTCCTGTTATTAAAAGTTTATTTTTCATTCAACTATCCTAGCAGTAGTAGAAAACTGGATGGAAAATTAGAAGGCTCCCTCCCCACCCTCCGCTCCCTCTCTGCCAGAGGCAGGTACGGAAAAAGGTTGAAGAAAATACCTTGACCCTGGAAAAGTAGCCAAGGAAATTTTACAGGAAAGTGGAGAATATATAAATAGCTCTATATTAGCTTGCTCACAGAGACACTGTGCAAGCGAACTCCTGCGGAGTTTTCTTATGTTTTAATCTTAAACTATGAGTGTATTCAGCACTTTGTGTAGCCTATTTTTAAACACATTTACACTTTGACTGGAAACAACCTCTGAGGGAAGTTGGTTCCAGATATTAACGATTTTATAGGAAAAGAAATTTCCGCAGACAGAGGTCCTAAATGTCTTTAGTTCCAGTTTAAACCCATTATTTCTTGTCGGATTGGCATTAAGTGAGAATAAGTGTCTGTAATCTACCCTGTCTATTCCTTTGAGCATCTTGAAGACTTGAATAAGCTGACCCCGCAACCTCCTCGTCTCTAAGCTAAACAGATTTAGGCGCTCCAATCTCCGTTGGTAGCTTTGCATTCTCATTGAAGGGATCAATTTTGTAGCCCTTGCTTGTACTCTTTCTAACCTTTCTATGTCCTTCCTGAGGGACGGAGACCAAAACTGCGCACAGTATTCCAGTTGAGGTCTGACTAGTGAATTATAAAGACACATTACAGTCCCCTCGTTCCGAAACTGGCACTGTCGTTTAATATAACCTAATCATTTTAAAGCCCTCTTTTCGACTTCTGCACAGTGCTTCGACGGTTTCAGATCGTTGCTGATATAGACTCCTAAGTCTTTCTCTAGATCGGTCTCAGTCAAGTTCCTTCCCAAGAGAGAGTAATCGGTCTTCGGGTTTTTATAACCTATGTGCATTACCTTACATTTGTCCAAGTTGAATGGCATCTGCCAAGTAGCAGACCATTCGCCCAACCTGTCAAGATCGTTCTGAAGCATTCTTACGCCCTCCTCAGTACCTACACTACTTCCTAATTTCGTATCGTCTGCAAATTTCGAGATTGCACTTAGAAGCCCGAAGTCTATATCGTTAATATAGATGATAAAAAGTAAAGGACCCAGCACGGAACCCTGTGGGACGCCACTGGTGACGGGCGCCCACTCCGAAGCCACGCCATTTATTACCACTCTGCTTTCTATCTTTTAACCAATCCTCAATCCAGTTGGAAACGAGCCCGGTGATTCCTAGTTCTTTGACTTTAGCTACCAATCTAGCGTGAGGGACTTTGTCAAAGGCTTTTTGAAAGTCGAGATACACTATATCTATTGCCCTACTTGCATCGTACAGTGTATGCATACTATGGAAAAACTCTAACAGGTTTGTCAGACAGGATCTATGTCGCCTAAATCCATGTTGAGAATAAAAAATTAGATTGTTAGATTCAAGGTGATACACAATACGTTTTGTAATGATGGATTCCAACAGCTTGCCGACAACTGACGTTAAACTGATTGGGCGATAATTAAAAGGATTTTCCCTATCACCCTTTTTAAAGATAGGTGTTACATTTGCTAACTTCCAGTCGGTTGGAACTTTCCCTAACTCGATTGATTGTTTGAATATGGTTACTAAGTCATCAACAACATTGTGGCTAACCTCTTTTAATACCCTTGGAAGAAATAAGTCGGGACAAGTTGATTTGTATTTATTCATCTTATCAATTAATTGCTGTACCTCATTTCTCGTAAAACTTATGGTCTCTACGGGATTGTTACCGTCATATGTAATCCGAGGACTTGGCACTTCTATTGTGTCTTCCTCCGTGAAGACTGTAACGAAGAACTCGTTTAACGTATTAGCTATATCTTTATCACCGAATTTCAGTACGCCATTTCTATCTTTTAAGGGGCCTACAGAATTTTTAATTGGCTTTCTGCTATTAACATGGGCAAAAAATTCTTTAGGGTTAACCTTACAGAGTGAGGCAACTCTAGCTTCTTCATCACGTTTGGCTGATCTAATTAAGGACTTAACCCTCCTACGTAGGTTTATATAGTTTTCTGAATTAGTGTGGTTGAAATGCGACTTAAGTAGTTTGTAGGCTCTATTTCTTCCCGTAATAGCACTGCTAATTTCGTTGTTAAACCATTTCGGTGACTTTGTTGACAAGGAAACCATTTTAGTGGGTATAAAAGTGTTCTGTAATATTCTAAATTGATCCCTATATGAGCTCCAGGTGACATTGACATCCTCACTTATTAGAACTTCAAGTGTATCTAAACTACTTCGGAAGCTTTCAAAATTTGCTCTCGAGAAATCCAGTCTTTCATGAGTCTTTTCGCGTGTATTGACTGGAACCCTGAGGTCAAACCTAATCAAATTATGATCGCTGTTACTTAAATTTTCACCAATAGTCAGGTTAGAGACTAGGTCATCTTCGTTCGTGAATATGAGGTCTAGTTTATTAGTACCCCTAGTAGGCCCATCAACCCATTACTTAATAAGTTATCATCGGCAAATTCCAACAGTCTTGAGCCCTCAGCATCAGCTGTTTTGTTTTCCCAATTTACATTACCACAATTAAAATCACCAAAAATCACACTGATCTTATTATTCACTATTCTGCTTAATTGGTTATACAAGTTTATATCCTTATCCACGGGGTAGTGAGGTGGTCTATATACTAGAAGTAGCTGCACTACTTTATTATTTAGGTTTATCAATTCCCAACATTTCATGAGCAGATACGATATTACTGTTTACTGGGTGCAGGGAGTCCCGAGCATACAAAAGTACACCGCCGCCTTCCCTTCCGTTCCTATCTTTGTGAAACATTTTGTAACCTACCATTTCAAATTCTCCTACAAAATCCCTTGATTCAGAATGAATCCAGGATTCCGTTATTCCGATGATGTCAAAGTTCTCAGTTTTGACAAGCGCTATAAATTCCATTAGTTTGTTTCTAATTGACCTAGCATTGAAGAGCACAGTTTTGAGTGATTTTAAGTTGTGGTTTTTCCTAACTGGCCTGAGTCGTTTCCCGACGCAGTTGAACTAACTACTGGGGGAGTGGGACTAACTGCTGTTTGAGGAGGACTAACTGCTGTTTGAGGGGGGCTAACTGCTGTTTGAGGGGGGCTAACTGCTGGGGGAGGGGGGCTAACTGCTGAGAGAGAGAGAGAGAGAGAGAGAGAGAGAGAGGAGTTTTTCTATGTAAAATGAGATCTAGAAAAATTCTATTTATCTCTTTTCAGAATTACTCCAATAATAATTACTTAAGATTAAAATCATACGACAAAGCTACCTTGTGCGCAATGCGCATGTCGCATCAACGCTTCGTGTTAGATTACCGAAGTAAAGTGACATTGGGCCCGCTTAATAGTTAAATGGGTAACCATTCTCCCCGTTCAGATGACGTAGCAACCCTTAGATGGCTCTAATCCTAAGTAAAATTGTAGGTCCCCTTTGTTACATAACCTTTACCGTCACGAAGGAGGTTAAATAGCTCCAAAATATTACTATCAAATCGTACGACACCTAAAATTATGTAAAATCGTACGAACTCCCTATTACTGAAATAATAATGATAATAATAATAATAATAATAATAATAATTTACTCAGAGAATCAAAAAAAGATGTGTAAATAATGTCTAATGTAATAATAATCAGTAAAGAGGGCTACAAACTGTCCAGCGCTCAAACCAGCTGATGTTGCCCATTTCTTTAACTCTTGTAGTCCTATTACTAGCACCATCAGGGTTCGAATCCCTGGTCTCAGCATCTTCACTTCGCTTATAGGGAAACGTTATTGCCCACTGAACTACTGACACTGGCCTCTTAGTGACACAACCAGTACACAATCAATTGTTGCATGACGTCACTTTCCTGTCGTTTATTAATTTTTACAACTTCAGTTTTGCCATATTTTGCTTGAACAATTTTGTTTTTAAATTTTTGTCTGGAACTGCTTATACGTTATGTTGTTTTAAGTATTGTTATGGCATTGATATTGCATTACTCTTAATAGAAATTAATATTTGTTTGTCACTATATTTATACAAACTGGAACCGGACATCGGCAAGCTGTCATTGTAGACCTCTCTCTCTCTTTCTCTCTCTTGGTCCGGACAAATTAGCGTTTTGGGTCCTTAAAGAGGTGAAGGAGGTAATCGCTGACTTTCTAGTCTTTGCACTAGGCAGGGTCCCAAGGGACTGGAAGCTGGCCAATGTGACTCCTATCTTCAAGAAAGGAGACAAGGAATTACCTGGCAACTACAGGCCCATAACTTAACATCTGTTGTAGGCAAGCTTTTGGAATCAATAATTACTGCGAGAATGGTAGATCATTTGGAGTTGCACAACCTTTTAACTGATTCCCAGCATGGCTTTAGGCATACTGTAACTCCTGCCTGACCAACCTGCTGGAATACTTTCACATGTTTTCAGAATACAATCACCCAAGGGCAGTAGACGTACTGGATTTTATACACCATGCCCTCACTCGTCACGTGCACCCAGCCACCCAAGAGAAACGAAAAAAGTAAAAAAATAGTGACAGCAGAAACGCAACTCTGCCTCACTTAATTCATGCCATGCATTTTCTTTAATTTTTCTTTTTTCGGGGTGGGGAGATTCATTAGGAAATTTTGTATTTTTACAACATACTTATCTACTGTATTCTTAGACATGTTATCAAAGCAGGCAAGTGTGCGAGCGTGTTTTCTGTAATTGGATGTCTGTCGTATGTATGTGTTTGTCAACTCTTTGAATGTCGCTGAATTTCAACTTGGGTCTCTCGGCCCGCCGTGAAAAGAATTTATGCGGCAAGTAATATACAGTACTGAGTCGTTCGTACTTCAAGGTTGCCACCACAAGAGTAGAGAAAATCTCTTTCCGGCGAGAAATATTAGTGGGAGTTCCCTGTATCTATCCTTGTGCACTAAGAGAGAGAGAGAGAGAGAGAGAGAGAGAGAGAGAGAGAGAGAGAGAGAGAGAGAGAGAGGTATGTCGTATATACTCGTAGATATTTCGTATACGGAGTTCCTGTTCCAAATGACATTTTTTCGGAGTTCCAGTGACAGTGTGAATGTTTTTGGAGCAACTTTCCTCATTAGTGGTTTTTGAGGAATTCCTCGCTCCATTTTCGACTGAAGGTTCAAGGAATAAATTCCGTAATAGTTCCGAAGAACATATGAGTAAAAATTAAGGAAATTCACCCTTCCATGACTGGTATACGTTTCTTTGAACCAAAAAGTATAGATTTTATTGTTGTTCAAAACTAAATATTTTAGGACTTGTCACTGATCTCACGTACATTTTGGGTTCCTTTTCTGACAACTAAACGACACCTACATAAACATGTAGAAGCATTTGTAAAAACGTTGCAGTGTAGTACAATTTATATTATTACTTTTGGTGGAACTGTAAATCCCGCCGGTCGTGAAACTGTTAAAACAAATGTAGTTTAGTTTCATCACTAAAAAAGTAAGTCTATTTTTCAAAAAACTTTCTGAAAAATAAATAATTTTAAAGGATTGTGACTTGAGAATTTTATTAAGGTCAGTAAAGCCAATGTGAACAGGAACAGGAATTCCACAGTTGGGGTATGAATAAAATTTAAAGTGGGGCAGGAACAATAAAGTAAGTTAATTTGCCCTGATTCATTCGCTCTCTGGACATTGAGACAACAGTATCGCAAAGAAACGAAAAATCTGGATCACCTGAAGATCAGGGCCCCCAGCCTTTTTTAGTTAGCCTTGTAAGGCTAACTAACGAAAATATCACGACCTAACCTAACCAATCGTTAGGTCAATTGTACGCCCTTGACGATTGGTTAGGTTAGGTCGTGATATTTTCGTTAGTTAGCTTTATAAAGTTAACTAAAGAAGGCTGGGGGCCTTGATCTTCAGGTAATCCAAAAATCTTTTATGTAAACGATTTTCAACTATCTTTGGGCACGATGATAAGTTTCTGTAAAGAGTTTATGAAATATAAATAATTTTCTGTATAATTTAAGACTAGTGGAGGTTGACTGCAATGTCCTACCGACCTTGATACCTCTTTTTTTACTGTATTTTTTTCTGTTTTTAACCCCTTAGCGTCCAGGGGCACTTCACTGACTTTCTTCTCCTTCACGCCAGACGATTTTATTCAATCTCAGAAGAGAACCCTGTGTATTAAAGAGTTAGCAAGGTATTCCAATAGACGAGATGAGGCAATACCTCACCTATACAGTAATGGTGTTCCACTACACTCAATCTTCATCAGTAACTCAACCCAATTATTATCTCATTTCAGAGTCCGTGCAACAGGACGTTGTGATTTGTTTCCTTCTAATTCATCTTTGATTTCTAATGCACACCAGGGGCGGAACTGGAGTAAAACGTTTTGGGGTGGGGGACGACACAATCTTATTGTTAGAAGCACTCATTATCTATGGGAGTAATTATAAAAGATGGGGGAAGGACAACTTTTATAATTACTCCCATAGATAACGAGTGCTTCTAACAATAGGATTGTGTTCGTCCCCCCAAATTTTTTACTCCAGTTACGCCCCTGATGCACGCTGAAAAGGAGGTTGAGAAGAGGTGGAAAAGAAGTGGAAGAAAGGGACAAGGACTGATGGACAAAAATCTATGAAAAGAATACTATTAAAGGACAGCCAGAGATCATAGCACGAGACTACGACTATATATATATATACGAAAATTATTTCATGGAAGTAACACGTGAATAATATTTATGATGAAAATAACCACAAAGAAAAAAGGAAACAGAATGGTGCTCAGGCGCTTTCGCCTAATGACATCCTCAGGAACACTCAGGGTTCCTGAGGATGTCATTAGGCGAAAGCGCTTGAGCACCATTCTGTGTTTCCTTTTTCCTTCGTGGTTATTTTCATCATATATATATATATATATTTTTTTATTTTTGGAAGCCTTGCAGAGGGTCACGAACAAAATATAGAGATGGTCAGAAGACAACAATATGACATTTAACACCGAGAAATTTCAGCTCTTGAGATATGGTAGAAATGAGAAACTTAAACAGTGCAAATTATGCTCCAGATAGACAGGAAATTCAGAGAAGCACGAAAGCGATCTACTTGGGGGTAATAATGACCGGTGATGCCAAATTCGAGACACAAAATCAGAGGGCAATAAACAAAGCAAAAAGAGTCGCGGGACAGGTACTAAGAACGTTCAAAAGGAAGGCCAAGACAGTCATGATTCCCTTGCTGAGAACACTGATCATACCAAAACTTGAATATTGCTCACTTTTGACGTCCCCATATAAAAAGGAAGAAATTAATAAGGTAGAAAAACGCAGAGACATTTCGCAGCCAAGATTGATGGCTGCAAAGAACTCAACTACTGGGAAAGACTACGTAAACTAAATCTGCACTCCTTGGAAAGAAGAGAGAGGTACACCATAATCTACATATGGAAAATGATAAAAAAACTGGTACCAAACCTCAAACTAAACCCAATCCCCATCCAAACAACGCTAGAAAATAGTAAAGACAGAATGTGTAGTGTTCTCAAATTAAAGGGCCGACAAGGGACCTCCTCAACACTGAAGGAAAATAGCTTGGTTATCAGGGGGCTAAGACGTTTTAACCAGCTTCCAAACGACCTCAGAAACGTTTCAGGGGTCAAAGTTGAAGTCTTCAAGAGAAGACGAGATGCCTGGCTCAGGACGGCACCAGATGAGCCGGGTGTACCTGGCTATGTGCGGTGGAAAGCGCAAGAGAGCAACTCGCTCCTCCACCAAGCCAGCACTAGAGGCGGGGCCACCAGCTTGACTTTCGTGTAATAATAATGATTGGGGTTGTTTAACCTCCTTCGCAACATCTAGGGTCATATGACGGAGGGGACCTACAGCTTTACGTAGGATCTGAACCACGGGCCGCTACATAATTTGGACGCGGAGGACGGTCTCCCATCCAACTACAACCCAGACCCAATGTCGCTTAAATTCGCTGATCAACGGGAAGCAGTGTTACGACATTGGCTACGACGTAGCCCTTGACCTTCGTATGACCTTTCTGTCCCTCATAACCAGCTAATGTGGTATCGAACTTAATTTGTATTTCAGTTAAATGATGGGCGGAAAAATTTAAAATTTTGTTACAATTTTATTTTATCATGTCATTGTTATTTTCCAAAATTAAATCCAAAACATTCTTCTTTGGAATTGCTTAAAAATTTTATTTTTGCATAAGTGTATATTTTTCCATCATATCTAATAGCAATCTTGCCGGAAATGTCTCCTTTTGATGTGTTACGATGAGACTTCTGGAAATGAATAACATCATTTTTCTCTCAGATTATGAAAGGAAATTGAAATCTCCACAAATTAATGTATTTATACAGTGTATATGAGAGTTTAAGTAAACTTAGCCTATTTTGTTTTTCATTTATAGCAAATTTAAACTAGTTTTTTTGTGGTATTTTAATCTGTACACTTTCATATGATAAGGTTTAATTCTTTTGCTTTTAAAATTAATATTTCAACTGTATTTTTTGATTTGTTTACTGTCACTTCTCCTGTACGTTTTTCTCATATAGACACATCATCATTATCATCATCATCCTCATTTAGAAAATAAGTTGTGTTCCATTATTGTTGTTTCAGTCTTCACTGGGGTTTTCGTAGTCTTTTTTTCACAGTTATGTAAAAGTGTTTCCGATAAATATATAATATCCTTGTTTATTTCCTGAACTAAGTTTCGTAATGTATTGTAATTTGCAGTTTTGTACTTAAAGATAAAGGTTTAATAATCTTTTAGTAGGTCTTATTTTTCCGGTTTGTGCAAAGGAGTGGTTCGTTGTATTTGTGAGTAATGAGGATATGGTTCTTCATGCCTTTGCGAAATGCTTGTTGATTTACTCTTGGTAATATTGCAAAGGTGGATATTGCACTAACTGATGAGTTTGTAGATTCTGGTCTTTTTTTTTATATGATTCGGTATTTGTTTTGTTTAGGGATTCTCAATTGCTCTAAAAACATCATTGCTTCTTGCATTCTATGCTTTCATTTGGGATATGTTATAGATAAATATTTCTCTCTCTGGTTGAATGTCTACACATAGAAAGATAACTGTAGTAACACCTCGCGTCATATTTACAATTTCCAGTTCTCATAAGATTGAAACCTTTTTTCAGGAAGATAATATAACACATGCATCTGGGGCCATATTTGCATGATCCTATTTCGCAATTTTTTTTTTCGGTCTTTTCCTTATTGATCTGTGATATTCGATTTCTTTGGTTCGTTCTTCTAGCAAGTTCTCTCTACTTAGTAATTATTTTATGCAATATATATATATATATATATATATATATATATATATATATATATATATATATATGAGGGGAGAGAGAGAGAGAGAGAGAGACAGTTTAAAATTCCAGGACAAAAGAAATGATAAAAACGTTAAAAAGGATGAGGCTTTCGAAGCTATAGCCAACCTTCGCCTTCAGGTCCTAAGGAAAGACTAGAATCAAGAAACTGAACTGAAATAAGGATAGAGGCGCATGTGCACCGAGTCTAAGTTACAACCCAGCAAACACGCTACGTAAATACAACATTGTATCCTGGTTGAATCTTAGTCATGTCAGAAATCGACGTTGTGCTGACGTAGTCACAACGTAAAACTTAAACGTTATATTACAACGTTGATACAACGTTGCATGATGACGTTGTATACCCGTGAAATACCAGTAAACTTCTGACGTAATTTTTTGTACTTAGCATAGACGTTGTCTACACGTAAGTTTTATATTCATAGCATAGAGTTTTTATATAGTTTATATATCCATTGCATATTACATTATGCTTTGTTAAAAATTTGTAGTTCCGTTACGGCATACTACTATTTCAACTAGGGTGCCTTTGTTGGACCAAATTCTATCCTTGAGATGCTGAGACAACGATGTATCTACGTAAAGTTTACGTAATATTACAACGTTGTGAAGACGTAACGGAGACCACACAAATTTACGTTGCTGCTACGTCACAGTGCTAAAATGCAACCTTGTGACAATGTCGTATCTACGTGAAATTGTTAGCTGGGAGCTCGTCAGTTGGTTGTAAAAGTTTATTGAAAGGAGAGTAAGCTTTAAAAAATAAATTTAGGAATGTATCTTTAGTTAAGAATCGTTGGTCTTTATTAAAAATTTTTAATTTGGGAATTTTAAACTTTTTATGTACACTGATTATATTCACAGTTATTGTGTTTATTATATATTATATATATACAGAGTGTAACAAAAGTCCGTTCTCATAGGGAACTGAGATATGACAGAATTGACCAAGAAAATAGTTTTAACTATACACTACATGTGTCAACGGCTACATGGAATGTAATTTGATCATGTACTGGATTAATTGGTAAGTTGATTTAGTGATCCTAGCCTTTTTATAAAAGATGGTGTGCATTTCAATGAAAAGGGGAATACTAGGCTAGGTAGATTAATCGATGAGAACGTTCGAAAGCTGTATAGGTCAAAGCCCTCTTTAAACGTTGTGGGTCCGGAAAATGCTGGCCCAACGTGAAAAATATTTTAAAACGCCGAGCCGTGGTAAAAAATAATTTAAACGTCCTTTATTGTAACGCGCGTAGTATTAGAAATAAATTAAAAGAATTTAAGGCGATAATTTATTCCGGGAACTACGATATAGTTGCTATAACCGAAACGTGGTTAAATACCGTAACTCGGGACTTGTTGGGGGAACTTGATATACCGGGTTTTAAACTTTTTACTAATGATAAGTTACATAGGATTGGTGCGGCGTTTTGTTGTACAGTGCTTACAATAAGTCTCGCGCCTCTGTCTCATCCCAAGCTAGTCTGTTAGGTATAAAATGGGCGGTCCTTATGACAGCGGAGGTGTGTTCGGATTGGGGCACATAATTGCTCTAACCCCATCAATGACGTCCACATTATCATTGTGTCGATCACTCTATCTATTTATATATAGAGACATACTGTATATAGATATATATACAGTATGCAGGAGATAACGCTCTCCATCCTCTCTCTCTCTCTCTCTCTCTCCATCTCTCTCTCTCTCTCTCTCTCTCTCTTCATCCTCTCTCCATCCTATAGGAAGTAATTCCCACACACACTAGTCCTAAACCGTTTCAAATCCAACTTCCAACCATTGTTGCGAGTTGGGTTATCGTTTAGTTTAAATGATAACCCAACTCGCAACAATGGTTGGAAGTTGGATTTGAAACGGTTTAGGACTAGTGTGTGTGGGAATTACTTTACGTATAAGATCTGTGACACATGGAACAGGTTACCTTCAGAAGTTGTGAACAGTTCCTCTGTGGATCAGTTCAAGAAAAGGTTAGACCAAATCTTGCACACTATTTGAGTGTGTATAAAATTTTCCCTGGCACCCGTTGCCATTGGTACCTCCTCGGTATGGGCCGCAAGGCCTTTTGAGGTACTTCTTTTCCTTGTAACTCTCTCTCTCTCTCTCTCATCACACCGCATGGCAATGTATCCATATAACGTTAATAATAACCGAAACTCGAGAAAATATACTCTCTGCCTTCCACTCTATCCCAAATCCTTTTCTCTTAGTAACCTCTTAATACAAACTAATCTATCATATTTTGCGACTTTTTAACTCTGGTAGGATTCAATTCCATTCCTATAGTGTAAGATATTTAAATTCATGTGTGTATTATGCCATATGATGTGCGTAATAAATAATCATTTTTAAATAGTTGGAGCGTTCAAGGTCATCTGTAGTAATCTATAGACTACCCCTCAAGCCCACTCTCAACACTTAGATTCCCCTAAGACACAGGCGTCTTCAAGTAACATGAATGCGTAGAGATCTAAGGTGTTAGATTCCATATTATATAATTTATGTGCTAGGTTTAAGAACGCTGGCATTGAAGGATGGAAGGAAGGGACAGTAAAAGCGATAATAGGTTTAATGAAGGAAGTGGAATGAGGATGGAGGTAAGCGTTGCTATGTCGAACGAAACGAGGTTGGGTGTGGAATTACGAAGGGAGGAGGAAAGGGAGCCACAGATTACACTGGTCAACAACAATTTTGTCACAAGGGTTTTGATGGGTGTTCTTAGTGTACTTTTTCATGCTGAATCTAAATATGAAATCAGATTTTTTTCTATCAGGCTTAGTTTACTTGTGACGCTATGTTCATTTTTTCCTCATTTAGCATGATCACCGGATAAAAAAATAATAACATATTATATATAATTAAGTATATAACAATATTATAATATAAAACATTATAAAAATAATAAATATAATAATATATTATATTAATTAATATAACTATAATAAAATATATTAATATTAATATATATGTTGTATTAATTTTTCTGTAAAATTAGTACAATTTATTCCTTTGGGGAGAAAGTTCTGATAATGCTGGCAGGATAAATTTGGTCGGAGCAGCAGACTGTGCAGGTTGAAACATGTTTGTACCTGTTCAGACATGAGCCTAGTTTCTGTGTGTAGAGCAGCTCCAAGTCAGTCTGCTTGTAAATGTCACAGTGTTAACAGCTAGTGTCTGTTGCTTCTTGTTAATTTTACACCAGTGTTGTATTCATATAGATGTTTTGTAATGCCGCGGAACTGTCTGAATCATCCTAATTCCTTTTGTTATGTATGTGGTGATCTAACTTTAAAATCCCAGAAACGTAACTTTACACCATTAGTAAAAAAATGCTATGAACTTTATTTCGGATGTAAAGTAGGCGATCAGGACAAGAGTTGGGCCCTTCACATTTGTTGTGTGACATATGTAAGACTACTTACAGGATGGCTAAACGGTTCACGTCACATGCCATTTGCTATTCCAATGATTTGGAGGGAACCCAAAGATCACACAACAGACTGCTATTTCTGCCTGGTAAATACAAAGGGGATCACTTCAAAAACAAAGAGCCTTATGAAATACCCTAATCTACCGTCTGCAATGAGACCAGTTCCCCACAGTGCTCAACTTCCAGTACCAAATCCTCCTGAACATGTAAGTTTAAGTGATGAGGAATCAAACGTAGCTGTAGCATATCACGAGGAAAAAGATGAAGACATTTCTGATCCAACATTCCAGGCTACCTGTTCCTCCAATGAACCACATTTACTGTCACAAGGAGATCTAAATGACCTAGTTCGTGATTTGAAATTATCTAAGAAGCAGGCTGAACTTTTAGGTTCAAGATTAAAGGGTTGGAATCTACTGCAACATGACACTAAAGTTTGTTTTTTCCGCAGCCGCCATGATGAATTCAAAGAATGGTTCTCCCATGAAGATGGACTTGTGTTTTGTAAAGATGTTAATTCAGTCATGGGGGCTCTTGGTCATGAACATAACGTGGATGAGTGGCGATTGTTCATTGACTCCTCAAAAGTCAGCTTGAAAGCAGTCCTTCTTCACAATGGAAATAAATTTCCTTCTGTACCTATTGCACATGCTGCAAACATGAAAGAGTCATAGGACAACATGAAGTTGCTTTTAGAAAAGTTTCAGTATCAGAAATATAAGTGGAATATCTGTGGAGATCTGAAGGTCATTGCACTTTTGCTAGGGTTGCAGCTAGGTTACACCGAGTACTGTTGTTTTTTATGTGAGTGGGACAGTAGGGACAAGCAAAACCACTACGTTAAGAAGGATTGGCCAAAACGCACCTCACTTGTTCCAGGCAAGAAGAATGTTGTGAATAGTTTACTTGTTGACCCTGAGAAAGTGTACCTTCCTCCTTTGCATATCAAGCTTGGACTTATGAAACACTTTGTTAAAGCGATGGATAAAGCGCAAACAGGATTCACATACTTGAGAAATAAGTTTCCCCTGATCAGTGATGCCAAGATTAAAGAAGGCATTTTTGTAGGCCCTCAGATCAGAGAATTGTTAAGAGATGAGAGATTTGAAGGAGAGTTGAATGAAGTTGAGAAAGCTGCGTGGCTGAGTTTCAAAAGTGTCTGCACAAATTTTTTGGGAAATCACAAGGCCGAAAACTATCCTGAAATAGTAGGAGATCTTCTTAAGTCTTACCAAGCAATGGGGCAATATGTCATTAAAGGTTCATTTCTTGGACTCTCACTTGGACTTTTTTCCGGAAAACCTGGGTGCGGTAAGCGACGAACATGGTGAGCGTTTTCATCAGGATATTTCTGCCATGGAAAACCGTTACCAAGGCAAATGGAGCCCCAGTATGCTGGCTGACTATTGCTGGACTCTTAAGAGAGACATGCCTGAGGCAAAGCACAGCAGAAAATCAAAACAAGCTACTTTTTAAACTACAGGTATGTCTTTTCGATCATATTTTAATAAGTATGTAACTATATGGGTTTTTAAAAATTAAATTGCATGTCACACAAAAACCAGACCTGATAGAGAAATTTTACAAACTTATTTGGATTCAGCACAGAAAATACTATAAGAATAAGGTATTTTCATTCTTGGGACACGAAAAAATTTTTTTTTTTGCCCAGTGTTATTAATCTAATTCTGCCACCACGTTCTCCTGATATGAATCCGATTGAAAACCTTTGGGCAATAATGATTAACGAATGGGAGCAACGCAATGAAAGAACATTTGAAGCACTTTTAGCTCACAGAGGAATAGTTGGGAGAGCTTACGTCGAACACCAAACATTCCCTACAATCTGGCCTCTTCTATGCCGCAACGATTGCAAGAAATTATTGATGCTGGAGGAAGCTATACGAAATACTGATGTTAAAACCATGACGTAAATGTGTATCAAATATATATTTATGTTAATATAGAATTTTATTATATTTTTATGTTTGACATCTATAAAAGTATATATTGTGACCATGAAAGAACTTTACTTATCCTTAGTTAGAATCTTTTCTTGCAATGTCTACGCTCGTGGAGATGATAATATATGCATTGTTGAAACAAACTATGAGAAGGTAATAGTTTCAGGAAAAAAATAAAAACTGGCAACATCGAGGCCATCACATGTTTATGGGAATTGTCATATGATATGCTACCAATAAACTCTTATATAATAGTATATACAGTATACTACATTACGTAATAATTACGATGAACAAATCAAATGCAAATTTCTCTGATTCACGGCCCACCAGTCTTGCTTTAGACTAATGAGTTTCATAAGATGGAATAGGTTACCACTTAAAACAATGGATAAACTATCTGTTAGTGAGACGACCGTGACTTCCTCGAAATGCGAGCGCGTGAGAGGTTCACTGAGGCATTTGATCATTAGATTCTTCACGTAGGATATGTATCACAAACACCAATATTGACAACAATTCCCAACAATTACTTGATATCAATCATTGCATTTCAGCAAATAATTTAGACCTGCGTCAAAATAACTTAGGTATCATGCCATGATTTGGGATATTTTCCGAATTAGTCGTTCTCTATAGTCTACAGTATATATTGAGACGGTATAATGTAATGCCCAGCTAATATTATGATGACTAGGATTGCTCCATAACCATCCCAACATCCCGAAACTTGGTCATTCTGCTTCTTAATCATTTGTATTTTAAACACTAAAATGTAGCAGAAGTGACGTAATAATGGACGTCATTGATGGGGTTAGAGCAATTATGTGCACCAATCCGAACACACCTCCGCTGCCATAAGGACCGCCCATTTTATACCTAACAGACTAGCTTGGGTCGAGACAGAGGCGCGAGACTTATTGTAAGCACTGTACATTCGTAATTTCCTTAGGGATATTGAAGTTAAGATAAATTTTCCGGCGGCAATTAATGCGATATGCGTTGAAGTTAGGGCGCGTAGTATTAGCTTAATTTCGTTGTTGTTTATAAACCTCCCGTTCAACCCCTCGATACCGATACTAGATTTTACACACTTCTTGGTAACTTTAATAATAATCGGGATAGTATAGTTGTCGGAGACTTTAACTGCCCTAATGTTAATTACAAGACTTTTACTGGTAATGATGAGTGTTTGAGACTGATTGAGTTCATAGAAGATAATTTTTTATAACAGATGGTTACCGAACCAACGCACGGTGACAATATTTTAGACGTGGTGATGACGAACGACGAAAATATAGTCGAAGGTTTGGAAGTAGGTGAGAGTTTGGGATGTAGTGATCACCAAATTATTAGATTTAAGTTATTGATAGAAAACAGTAAGAGTAGTAACGTAATAGAAGTCCCTGATTTTCATACGGCTCATTTTGATAGTTTTGCGGACAGGATGAGAGTAGTGGACTGCAATAATTTATTTATGGGTAATGACGCAAATTTTCATTGGGAGGCGTTTAAAGAAAGCTTTTGGAATATCGAAAGGGAGTTTATTCCACGTAGGCCCAAGCGCGCTAGAAATCATGTTAGGCCCAAGTGGTGGACTAGGGAAATAGGAGAGTTCATAAACGAGCGTAACAGAGTGTATAGACTTAATAAGTGCAATGGCACGCTAGCTAACTTTAATAGATATAGCGAGCTTAGACATCAGGTTAAAAGATCTGTTAGGAATGCTGAGTGTAATTTAGAGATACTTGTAGCTGCGGATAGTAAACATAATCCGAAAAAGTTTTTTGACTATGTCAATAATCGTTAGGCGATAAAAGATAACACAGGCCCTCTAGTGGAAGTAACGGCGCTTTGGCTTCCGACGCTCAGGCGATGGTGGGTATTTTTAATAACTTTTTGCGATAGTTTTTACTGTAGAAGACGTCAACAATGTCCCCGACGTGGACGATATCGTTCCATTTAGTAGCGAGACTATTTTGAATGAAATAACTATTTACGAGGGTGAGATTGTGCATTGTATCGATAAGCTGAAAGTTATCAAGGCTCCAGGCCCTGACGCGCTTTATCCTAGACATTTGAAAGGTTTGAAAGACGTTATCGTAGGCGACGTTATTTATTTAGATTTTAAAAAAGCGTTCGATACAGTTCCGCATAGAAGATTAATTGCAAAGGTTAAAGCACACGGTATACGCAGTCAGGTAGATAACTGGTTAGGGATGGCTTCGTGCCAGGAAAAAAAGGGTCGTTGTTAATGGTAGGGAATCGGGGTGGCTGGATGTAGATAGCGGACAGCGGTGTCCCTCAGGGTTCAGTGTTAGGCCCGTTGCTATTCGTAATCTACATTAACGACACAGATGTAGGCTTGACCAGTTACGTGTCAAAATTTGCAGACGATACTGAAATAGGCGGCAAAGTTCTTAACGTGGACGATAGAAATAGGCTCCAAGACGATGTAAATAGGATTATAGAGTGGACGGATAAGTGGCAGATGCAATTTAACGTAGACAAATGTAAAGTTTTGCATATAAGTTCTCGTAATAATAATTACACGTACACAATGGACGATAGAGAGTTAGCGAGCGTTGACGAAGAAGTAGATTTAGGCGTACGCTTATTTAAGGATTTAAAAGTTAGGAGCCATTGCTGGAGTCTTGCGCAAAAGCTAATAGGATGTTAGGCTTCATAGCACGTAATTTTGAATTTAAATCGAAGAATATTATGCCGCTTTACAAGTCCCTAGTCAGGCCTCACTTAGAATATGCCGTTCAGTATCGGTGCCTGTATTTGCGTGAGGATATTAATTTGTTGGAAAGGGTTCAGCGACGCCCCACGAAACTAATTCCGCCACTACGCAACAAGCCTTATGAAGTTAGGATTAAAGAGTTAGCCTTGCATTCACTCGAAACTAGGAGATTAAGGGGGGAGCTTATTGAAGTTTTCAAAATCGTTAATAAAATCGATAACGTAAATTTTGACAAATTGTTCATTTGCGATAATAGCAATACTCGTAATAACGGATTCAAATTACGTGGTAGGCGTTTCATTACTAACATCGCTAAAAACTTTTTTACATTTAAAGTAATTCATAAATGAAACAATCTTCTCTCGGCCGTCATGAACTCAACTAGCGTTAATATATTTAAAAATCGTTTAGGTAGGCAATTTAAAAATATTAACGTCATTTAAAATAAAACAATTAGCAACAGGAGCTCTGGGGGTGATAGTCGAGGTTTGAGCCTGTTGACGATTGATGCCAGCTTGTGACATGCCAGTGTGTGATATGCCAGCGTTAAATTTATATTATTAAAAAAAAAAAAATAATAAAAAATTAGACTAAAATGAACTTCTTAGATGTACGTAGTTTGTAGCGTAAACTAACCCACTCTTTGTTATACTCTTCATACTTCTTTTTTTTTCTCTTTTTACTTCCATGTCTGTAGTTTACATGGTATGACAGTATTTCTTTGAGTTAAGACTGTGTTTGCATGGTTATTTTACTTCTTTTCATCTTTCACCTCTTTCCTACTCTCTTCGACTATATTTCCGACTTGTCGGCAGTGGCCGGCGGATGATGGTAGTGAGTCTTTCTCTCTCTTTTTCTGAATGAATGTTAAGCACGAATGATAGGTTTTGCTACTTACCTAACCCCTTATTCTCTTCTTTTAACTCCCTATTCTCTTCTTTTAATCCCCTACTCTCTTTCTCTCGGGCTAACCTTAGAGTGGATCGTAGGGTCTTTGTTAGCCTTAGCTTCTGTAGATCTCTAGATTGTATTGTTTGTAATGTATAGTTAAAACTATTTTCTCGTTCAGTTCTGTTACATCTTATTTCCCTATGGAATGGACTTTTGCTACACCCTGTATATATATATATATATATATATATAATATATGTTACAGTCAATCTGTGAAACCAGTCGTTTCACGTAATGCCTAAAAATTTCAGCCTGTTCGCTTAATTCGATTAAGCGATTAATGACTCCGTGAAAGTTAGGTTCGGTAAAGTTAAGTTAGGTTAGATTAGGTTAGGTTGGTTAAGTTGGTTAGTTTAGATTAAGTCAGAGTACGTTGGTATGGTTAGATTAGTAATATGATAATAAAAACCCACTCTAATAGACAGAGTTTATGTCCACAACAGTTTCGATGCCCACTGGCATCCTCCTCGGGTGGATACAGAAAAACGAATGGACCAAAAACAAGAGGGAAAACAGTCCAGGGACCATTAAGAAATTCGCACCTAGATTAGATCCCGTTCTCCCGACACTGGAAGGGCATTTTTATTAAAGGGACCCGCTTATAAGTACATTCGCACAAACAAGTTTAAAACTATCCACTTGTTCTATACATACAGATTCTATTATTTTTTACATAATTATTACATTTATTATTAAATTTATTACATTTAATATTGCATTATTATTTATTACAGAAATTATAAATTTATTATTACATTGATTATTACATTGTTGTGTATTATACAGAACTTATAAACCGAAAAACGAATGAAAAAGGCGAGAAGGAAACAATCCAGAAACCATTAAGAAATTTGCACCTAGGTTAGATCCCGTTCTTCCGACACCGGAAGGGCATTTTATTACAGGGTCCCGCTTATAAGTACATTCACACAAATTAAAACTATCTACTTGTTCTATACATACAGATTCTATTATTTTGACATAATTACTGCATTTATTATTGCATTTACATTTTTTTAACATTTATTATTATTACCTTTACACTAATTACACTGGCCAACAAAATGAAACTTTTTTTTCTCATCACAAACATGATCACACTTTTCTTAATGCAATTTTCGCGCTGATTCCGAATCCGGTTTTATTTTGTTTCTAGCACGTATAGTTATATAGATACACTGGTTTTGATATTTTTAAGTTTTTGATATTGCTATAAGAAAATTTATGGATGTATAGATCACACTTAGGAATGCTAAGCAACAAATACATCATATACCTTATTCAATGTACTTATAAATAAAGAATATATACATTATTTTATTAAAAGCGCTGTGAGTGTGATTTCCTTTTGTAAATTTGGCCTGGATTGTCACGATACAGCATCCAACAATGGTCCGCCATCATGCTTTCATTCCAATATCCTTGGTAGCGCTTCTCCATCATCTGAATATCTTGATGGAAGCGCTCTCCTTGCTCGTCACTCACTGCACCAAGGTTTTCAGGAAATAAATCTAAGTGGGAATGCAGGAAGTGAATTTTGAACGACATTCGACACTCCATTTCTTTGAAGGCATCAAGGAGGTTCTTGACTCCATCCTTATACGCAGGTGACTTGTTGCTTCCAAGAAAGTTTTCACATATCCATTTGAACGCCAGCCAAGCCTTCAATTCCAGCGGACTTAGGACTTTTTCAAATTCAGTGTCATTCAAAACCTCCCTTATTTGTGGCCCAACAAAAATTCCTTCCTTCAATTTTGCTGCAGTAACCTTCGGAAATTTCCTTGAAAGGTATTGGAACCCTTCAGAATTGACTTTACCCATTGCTTTAACAAAATTCTTCATTAAACCAAGTTTAATGTGAAGAGATGGCAGATAGATCTTTTGGGATCCACTAAAGGGACAGACTGGACATTGCTTATCCCTGGGACATATGTATACCTAAGTGGCCAGTCACTTTTGGTGTAATGTTCTATAGTGGCGCGACTGTCCCACAGGCAAAGGAAACAACAAAATTTTGTGAATCCTGACTGCATACCCATAAGCATTCTTATAACGTTTAGATCTCCACAAACATTCCATTGATGACTGTCGTATTTGATTGCCTTTAGTAGTATATCCATTAGGGTTATGACTTTTTAATTTTTTGTCATAAATATTGTTTCCTGTATCATCAATCGATGAACCATTGCTTGAAAACAATAAAAAAGGGCCTAATTCTTCAGAATTAAAAAAAAATGTCACCCCGAAAGCAAATATAGTATATTAGTATATTCGAGACAGCTGCATTGCACCATTCTAGATTGGTTACCTAGTATTTTCTTGAATATTTTGGAATATACCGAAAAGCACTAAATACTCTGGAAAATCACTGGAACAGAGACCCATCTGCAATAGCTATACCAAGGAGCAACCAATGTGCGGAACGTGCCATTAAGGTGATGCAAGAACTTTACGTAAACTGTAAAAATAAAGACAACCTTAATCACAGGTTTATTTTGAGCAATAAGTAAAACAATTAAAACAATAATAGAGTAAATGTATAATATTGTATTTGTATAATTAATATGTATTGTATAGGTATAATGTTGTATAATGTAATATATGTTTATGTATAATAATTGTGAAATAAACATGCAAATTTCTATTTATTATTTTATTAATTTTTTATTTTTTTATTTTGGGGTGAAGTTTTTTCAAAATATATCGAAAAAACTGTTATTTTCATTGTCAGGGGGCAAAAGTTCATCGATTTATGATACAGGAACATGAGGTTATAAAAATGTCATAACCCTAATATCCATATTGTCATATGTCTCTTTTAGATGGACGGAATGGGCAATGGGGATGGATGGCATTATATTACCATTATGCAAAAGAACTGCTTTCAGGCTTCTCTGCGACGAATCAATAAAGAGGCGCCACTCAGATGCCACATACGTCTGAGATATGGCTGTAAATAGTCCATTGATGTCATGGCAATAACAGAGAGGACCGTCTACTGAAAAGAATGCTGTTAATTCAAAATTCCGCTTTCGGTAGTAACTAATACGAACATTGTTCTCAAGTAAATTGTTCTCCTTTAGTCTTGAGGCGAGAAGCTCTGATTTCTCTTTAGACAGCGATAAGTCTCTAACAAGATCATTCAACTGTCCTTGGGTTAACTTTTTAGGCTCTAAATGTCTACCTTCAAAAGTGTACTCTGGTTCTGTAGATGGTCCGGAAACGCCAGTTGCACCTTCATCACTTTCCATGTCATCTATGATAGAATCTAGCCTATCACTTGGGGGAATTGGAATGGGCAATGTTTCATCATGTTTTACTGGTCTACGTGCTGAATCCAAGTTTGGATATACAATCTGGTGTTTGTTCTTGGCAGAAAACCCCATTAAGTTCACACTACAAAAATAACAGTCTTCATGATGATCTCTCGGCTCCCTCCATATCATGGGTATGGCAAATGGCATTGAAGCTTTCTTTTTGTTAAGCCAATCACGTAATCCATTTGAACAGCCAGAACAGATTTGATGTGGCGCCCATGGTTTATCTTGGTCACCTAGATGGCAACCAAAGTATAGCTTGTATATTTTCTTAATGTCGGTTGTAATACTTCGTCGCTGTGTTTTAGTTGTCAACTGGCCGCATACGAAACAGAACTTGTCGGGGTCATTCTTACATTGTCGAGGCATGTTGACTGACCTGAGCAAACTATAAATTCAAAAAAAATGTACACCAACTTGACACAACAAGTTCTTGGACTGGACTGATCTTTTGACACACAAAGCACGGCGTTGTTGCCTGAATCACAATGCTGCTAGACGTAAAAGCTCACACCTGAAATACATAAGATGTATAATTAAGATAATTGAAATAAATAAGATGAATAAACTAAAAAAACACAATAAAATAAACACAATCAAATGTTGAAATATTAGTATTTTGCCTATTTAAAATGGTTAAATCTGTGTAGTTATATATATGCCTTCATCTTGAAAACTATACGTGCTAGAAAAAATCTGAATGCAGTTTTGGAATCAGCGTGAAAAATGCTATCCAGCCACCACAAATTTTACTCTGATGAAAAATCTTTGTTGACCAGTGTTGTTACATTTATTTTGTTACCTTTATTTTTACATCTGTTGCATTTATATTTATTTCCACATTTATTACTTCCATTATTACATTTACGTTTATTATTCCGTAGAAATTAGAAATTAGAAAAAGACGATACCGCAACCAATAGACCAATATGGCCTAGTAAGGCCATAGAAGGGCTTACTATGCTATAGTCTTTAAAGAAAGCTAAGTCTTTAGTGTTCAGCAGAATGGAGCACTTCCACACACTGTTTGTGAAACTCGCAACTTTTTGAAGAAGCATTTTTCCGGGTGACTAATCTGCCTTCATGAGCCAGTGGAATGACCCCATACTCACTTGCCATCACAGCCCCTGACTTTTTTTTTTGTGGGGTTACCTAAAAGTCAGGATCTATTCTACCAAACCTAGGACACTTGAAAAACTAACGAATAACACCCCAGATGAGCTATTTCCAAAAATTTTGTAAAACATTTGTGTAAAGTTGAATATTGTTTAAAAAAAAAAGCAATTACACTGAATATGTTGTTTAATTAAGGTTAATAAACTATGTTTTGGTACCTTTTGCGTTTGTCTTTGTTTTTAGATTCCTTTTTTTTTTTAGCTTAGAATATTTATTTAGAAATAGGGGCAGTATTTGGGGACACTTAATATATATATATGTCGTCATCCAGCACAATTTTGTGTACTTGTAAGGTATATCTTTAATATGGATTTATTGGTGTCTACATTAATTATACTGTGTGTTGTTTGCAGTTAAAATGTATATATGTACGGCATGCGAAGGTGCCCCCTCAGGGCATTTGATTCCGCTCGTATGCAGGAGAATTACGAGTACTGACTAATCGGGGTCCTTGGTGTAGTGGTTAACATATCTGACCGGCAATTGGATGATCCCGGGTTCGATTCCTAGGAGGTACCTCATTTTTCATTTGCTCGTTCTCTCTCCTCATCTTGTGCGGAACGCTCTTCTACACAAGCATCGTTCTTTACATTAATTATACTGTGTGTTGTTTGCAGTTAAAGTGTGTATATATATATATATTACATACCCTACTGTAAAATATAGGCGTATCTTTTATGTATTAACAATCAAATTTAAAGTAGACGAAATGAATTGCGAGTATTGATGCACTATTTTGAAATAGACTTATCAATCTTACAAAAGGGTTTTGTTGACCAGATGGTTGCGTGCCATGTTGGCAAATATATGAATACATCAAAGAAAAAGGGGTAACTATTATATTTTTAGCCAAAAACCAAAACTTAAACCTCAACTGGCAGAATTGAGCGTCCACTTTTCAAGGCACATAACATGTCCGTTTCAAGATGGGAATGAACTCAGAATGGTTCCCTGTATTCAATCTGACGCGAAGGCAGCGAGTCTTTTGCTTATATTGAGTTCTAAATGTAGCTGGGCTAGGCTGCTTTAAACCCTAGATCCTGTCCCAAAGCTGGATCATATCTGCTTTGCAGATAGCTGGTGAGGGAAGCTATATTTTTGGGACCTCTTTGCAAAAAACTATGGTATTTGTCATTTACCATTACTTATTCGGACTATAGTGGATTTAATTATCCTAGAAGAGTTCCTTGTTCCATGCACGGTCTGTGTGTATCATATATATATATATATATATATATATATATATATATATATATATATATATATATATATATATAAAAGCGTTTAATTAATATACCTATTTCCGAGCAGTAATTATATAAGTTAGTTCATTTTAACTCATTCATTAGAATTAAGAGAAATGTCAAGTTTTAGAAGTTTGAATAAAATCGTCCGACATTAGTCAGAATAAAAAATTGGTGGTACGGATAGTATATGAATGCATTAAAGAGTTAATTTTATTACACACCATTCTTACTAATGACTTTAGATTAAATTATAATTCATTTACCTCGTCTGTTGCAGTTTGTTCTAGTTCGTTTTAAATTAATATTGTTCGTTAATCGAGTTTTCCGAGGCTCTTTTTAATTACGTTTATATATTATATATATATATATATATATATATATATACACACTGTATATCAGGATGGGGTAATTATAATTTGTAACTGTAGTTGATTGTAATTAATTAAATTTTTTCATGTAATTGGTAAGTAATTGGTAAGTAATTGTAATTGACTACCTAAAATGTAATTGTAATTAATTACATTTGATTGGGAAACGAAGGTAATTGGTACAATTACAGTCAATTACTTTCAATTATATAATTTTTTTCGACCTTTCAAGCAGATTGGGTCATACTTATACTTGTTTAAACTACTAGTTCATCATGTCTGAGGGAGCTTTCTTTTGAAATAAAATGTTATTCTTTTTATTTGAAATAAAATGTTCCATTTATTGCAAATGTTCCTAACTAAAGTGCCAGTTTTTGCCCCTATTATTTTGATAAATGCAAGTTCTTTTGTCTTATATTAGTATTTTTTGAGTGCTTTATCTTTGGTTTCATTAGACCATATCACATGCATATGTCCAATGTCCAATTGTTCATAGCAAGAACTGCTTGATGAAAAAAACATTTCCGTGCAATGTTGAAAAAAGAGTACATTTTATTGACCTAATATTATCTACTTTTCATTGAAGATGAAGGGCCAAAACTGAAAATAGAATTGAAATATCTACAGTAGGTAGAAAAGCATCGCATAAATCAAATAGTGTGTATTTACAGTATGAAAAAATGCAATTCTTTGTAAATGTAGTTGTAACTGTAATTGAGAATATGTCAAGTAATTGTAATTGTAATTAATTACATTGACCAAGTAATTGCCCCATGCCTGCTGTATATATAGGTATAGATTAGGTTGGTTAGGTTAGGTTAGTAATGTTTATTACCAATGTTTAAGGGTCACAGGTATTAAGCGAAATGCCTGAAATTTTTAGGCATTACGTGAAATGACTGGTTTCACACATTGACTGTAACGTATATATACGAGTGTATATATTATATATATATATATATACACACACACACACACACCCACCACACACACACTCAGATATATATATATATATATATATATATATATATATATATATATATGCCATCAATATTCTGTGCCATCATCATAGGGTTTCTTGGCAAATAAAGAAGCCGGTCTGCCATCCCTTTGCTGCTTGTTTGGTCCACGGCTCCTTATTCTGTTTATTCGGAGCAGCCCTAGAAAGGAGGTTCTAGGATTCCCTCATCCGCCACCCGAGGAGCGCGTGGTAGTTTTCTCTCCCCCAGGATATATATATATATATATATATATATATATATATATAAATGAATAGAAACGACGTAAATAAGGAGCGTCTCTGCACACGGGGAAGAGAAATAACGAATAAATGAAAAATGAGGCGAACCGCCCGGGAATCGAACCCAGGGCCTTCCAATTGCCGGTTGGATGCGCTACCATTACACCACGGACCTCGATCAATCATTGCAGTTAAATGCACATATTCACGATTTGCGAGGGTGCCCTCTCAGGGCATTGGTTTCTGCCCTATGTAGGAGAATTTCGATTTATGATTGATCGAGGTCCGTGGTGTAATGGTAGCGCATCCAACCGGCAATTGGAAGGCCCTGGGTTCGATTCCCGGGCGGTTCGCCTCATTTTTCATTATTCGTTATTTCTCTTCCCCTGTGCAGAGACGCTCCTTATTTACGTCGTTTCTATTCATTTTATACTGCGTGGTCATTGCAGTTAAATGCACATATTCACGATTTGCGAGGGTGCCCTCTCAGGGCATTGGTTTCTGCCCTATGTAGGAGAATTTCGATTTATGATTGATCGAGGTCCGTGGTGTAATGGTAGCGCATCCAACCGGCAATTGGAAGGCCCTGGGTTCGATTCCCGGGCGGTTCGCCTCATTTTTCATTTATTCGTTATTCTCTTCCCCGTCAGTGAGACGCTCCTTATTTACGTCGTTTCTATTCATTTATATACTGCGTGGTCATTGCAGTTAAATGCCATATTCACGATTTGCGAGGTGCCCTCTCAGGGCATTGGTTTCTGCCCTATGTAGGAGAATTTCGATTTATGATTGATCGAGGTCCGTGGTGTAATGGTAGCGCATCCAACCGGCAATTGGAAGGCCCTGGTTCGATTCCTGGGCGGTTCGCCTCATTTTTCATTTATTCGTTATTTCTCTTCCCGTGTGCAGAGACGCTCCTTATTACGTCGTTTCTATTCATTTATTACTGCGTGGTCATTGCAGTTAAATGCATATATATATATATATATATTATATATATATATATATATATATATATATATATATATATGTGTTATATATATAGCAATGGATGCAAAGAACTAAATTACTGGGAAAAGTTACGTGAATTAAACTTATATTCACTGGAAGGACGAAGAGAGAGGTACACCATTATTTACACTTCGAAAATAATGGAGGAACTAGCCCTTAATCTTACTTTGAACCCTATTACCACTCAAACAACAGTGAAAAGCAGAAAAGGAACACTGTGTCGTGTTCCCAAATTAAAGGCTAGACAGGGAACATCCTCAACCTTGAAGAAAAACAGTTTTGTTTTGAGAAGACCAAGACTGTTCAACCAGCTGCCCAGGGAACTAAGGAACACGAGTGGTGTCAAGGTGGATATCTTTATAAGAAGACAAGACGCCTGGTTCAGAACAATTCCAGATGAGCCGGGCGTACCTATGTGAGGTGGAGAGCACAAGAAACCAACTCTCTATTTCACCAGGCCAATTTAAGAGGAGGAGCAACAAGCTTGACTTTCGTGAAATGAGGAATCATCGCGCGGAACATTTGAAAGGTTGAAAGGTATATACGAGGGCAATTCAATAAGTATCCGCACTTTTTATTTTTACAATTTTATTTTCACATCTGATAGATTATAAACACATCACTTCTCAACATAGTCTCTCTGTTTCTCAATACACTTAGTCCAGCGATCTACAAGCTTCCTAATGCCATCACAAAAGAATGTTTTTGGCTGTGTGCGTAGCCAGTCATGCACCGCCTCCTTCAGGTCATCATTACCTTGGAATCGCTGACCTTTCAAAGCGTCTTTTAGTGGTCAAAACAGGTAAAAATCCGCAGGTGCCAGGTCTGGACTGTAGGCTGGATGGTCGAAAACTTTTTGGAGCGCATTATCACTGGAGATGAAACCTGGATTGAACGAGAAAGCAAACGACAGAGCATGCAATGGAAGCATCCAACATCTCCCGTTGCAAGGAAATTCAAAACGCAGCCGTCAGCAGGTAAAGTTATGCTAACACTGTTTTGGGATACACGAGGCCCTATCCTTGAACATTATCTAGAGCGTGGAACTGCAGTAACAAGGGTATCGTATTCTGACATGCTTCGGAATGAGTTAAAGCAAGCAATTCGCACAAAACGGAGAAGGATATTGTCGGAAGGTGTTATTCTGTCACACGACAATGCGCGCCCTCATACCGCTGCACAGACTAGAAAATGCCTTCAAGAACTTAAATTTGAAGTTCTCGACCATCCAGCCAGATCTGGCACCTTCGGATTTTTACCTGTTTGGACTACTAAAAGACGCTTTGAGAGGTCAGCGATTCCAAGGCGATGATGACCTGAAGGAGGCGGTGAATGACTGGCTACGCACACAGCCAAAAACATTATTTTTTGATGGCATTAGGAAGCTTGTAGATCGCTGGACTAAGTGTATTGAGAAAGAGGGAGACTATGTTGAGAAGTGACTTGTTTTAATCTATCAGATGTGAAAATAAAATTGTGAAATAAAAAGTGCGGATACTTATTGAATTACCCTCGTGTATATATATATATATATATATATATATATATATATATATATATATATATATATATATATATTAGGCCCGGTCGAAAATGGAAAAAAAAATTATTTCTTAAAAAGTACACTATGTGAGAAGTTTCATTTTATCATCTTAGCAAAATATTAAAATATCAAGCATGTGCGACCCCTGCTACCCCTAGCTCATACCTCCCCCTTTTTTACCCTCATATTTGCATACAGTATATTTAAATGGGAAAAAATATTATTTCTTAAAATGTACACTATGTGAGGAGGTTTTTTTTATCACTTTAACAAAATATTAAAAATATCAAGCATGTGCTACCCTACTACCCCTATCACATGCCTCTCCGCCCTTTTTTACCTTCATATTTGCATATGTTTAATGTTGTTATATGTTACATGATAAGTTGTTTGTTTAATGCTTGATATTTTTATGTTTCAGATAAATAGAAATAATTTTTCAGATAAATAGAAAGATCTGTCCACTCAATCCCCAGGTACTCTTCATCATGCTCGCTGGCTAACTCTAGCCAACAGGGTCCTTCGATTACATATGAGGGGTCGTGCGTCTTGAGGTACCTAAGTGCCACCACAGGCGGAAACGTGTTTTTAATGGATATCACTATTTTCACCATTCCTCTATCGCGTGGTTTTGGTTATAATGACCTTACGACACTAGAAGTATAGTTGAAAACCTTATGAAGCGAACTACTTTTTTCACCTCTATCGCCAGCCAGCCAAAAATTCACCCAAAGTTCGGCATAATAAGAAAATAAAAAAATTTAAAAAAATATATATATAAAATATAAAATATGAAAATCTATTCCAAAAACTCATCAACAACTTCATTAGCATATTTAGAACTCTAATTTAGCCAAAAATGAACGTTCTAGCTCAATTAATAACAGAGATACTATTGCCAGAATATTGCTGAACTTTGGAGGCGATTTCTGACGAATTTTAATTTTGGCGCTTAGGTACCTTAAGACGCGGGACCCGTCATATCTCAACGCCAAATCCCGATAAAAACCTTCAAGATATAATCAAGATTATTATGCAGTTCTATGATCCAGGGTGGTTTTGGATAAAATCTCATCCTCATGCAACTGATGGTGCATATAACTTTTGGCATTTAATGTGCTTGCTTCGAAATTTAGATGAACAACATAGATCAATCATAGAACCAGTATTAAAGGATAACGCCTACTTTGGCCACCCAGAAAATATACTCATATCAATGGTAACTGACAAGAGATTAGAAATTAGGGCGCAAACTATTCAGAAAATCATCCTTTCAAGAACAGGATTTTCAGGTACCAGAAACTTTGAGTTATCTCGAACCCTCAATTTCCAATCTACTGACTACTGTACACCGAGATGATCGACTGGCAAAAAGAGATCATTACTCCTCCACCACTGCTAAACAATTTTAGTGACGATGAGCTATTGCAGGCTCGATGTAAGCCACTGGAGATAGCTTCTTTTCCATGCCACAGTCAACGTGTGGAAAGGGCAGTAAACCTAGTAACAAAGGCATGTCAGGAAAGAATAAGATATGACAACCGTCAAAAGTTTATCTTAAACTCATTAGAATTAAGGCGAAAACTGCCCAAGTTTGAATGGAAGGCTCAATGGAATGAGTAAGAAACATATAAAATAAAATTTCCTAAAAATATTGAAAATTTCTTCCCTTTTGATGTGACAAGGAACAATAAAAAAATGAATTGAATTTTAGCACATTTATTATGCCTCTAATTTTTTTCTTCTGAATATATTGTTGCACTTAATTAATTTTCCTAATACTGTACATTATTAAATAAAATATTATACGTTAATAAAGATTTATGTCATCAAAACACCTGAATGTAGAGTAAGACTCGTATAAATGGAATATTTTTCAATATACTGTAGGTCAAAAAGTGAAAAATTGTGCCAGGGGTAGGAGGCTTTAAACAGCAAAAATAATTTATGAAGGGGTTCCTGTGTTCCATTCAAACCCCTCACAATATGTACCTTTTCAATATAAAATTTCGACCCAGCCTAATATATAAAGGGTTCCAAAAACCCTTAGCCCCCCATTTGCAGCTTACATGTTTACTTATAGCGAAATAGTTTTTAGTGATTATAAAAATATATAAAATTCTTTATTTATTGCAGGTATTAAAATTACTCTAGCTGATAAAGTGATAATATAATGGCTTCTCAATTAATTGGTGATTCGGAGAGGCAACGTGTGATAGATCGCATACGAGCAATAACATTTCGGGAAGCTCGTGATGCTGGAGCCATCTTTATAACACGTTCATGGGTTGCCAAAAAGTTGCAAAGAAGTGAGGACTTGGTCAAAAGAAATTGGAATAAAACTTCAGATAAATGTGAAATGGATACAACCAAATCTGGGAGCCCAAATTTGCTACTCTCTCAGGAAACAAAGGACATCATTGAAAGCGGTACGCGTAAGGGGAAAAACAGCTGTGCTAAACTTTCTAGAGAGATCGAAGTGTTGAGAGGAAAGATCGTTAGTGGTGAGATCACTCGACTGTACCGTCATAGGCAAGGTTTAAAGCCTTGGCAACTTAACATCGATGACAGAATGTGGTTTGCCCATTATCTTGAAGAGTGGGTTGTGGATGATTTCATGCATTTAGCTGTCTCCGATGAATTTTTTGTTTACGTAACACATCGGCCTAACTACCAAAATGATCGAGTGTGGGCCACAACACCAGATGAAAGCGATGGCAATGAACATTATCGCGAATTATTAAAAGGTCCAGACTGTGTTGGTGTGTTTGTTTTGTTCACTGCAAAGAAGCTCATGTGGGTGCTGAAGCCAAATGGTCAGAGTTGGGATGGACAGTATTTTCGTGATATTATTCTATCCCAGCATGTCATTCCTTTTCTAAGAAACCCAAACAATATTATGGATGTCGATCAGGTCACACTTCTGCACGATAAGGCCCCCTGCTTTAAGGCATTAGCCACTCAACAGTTGTTGCGGAACCATGAGATCGATTTCTTTGGAAATGAAGAATGGCCAGGAAATTCTCCTGACCTGAACGTCTGTGAACACATTGGATCAGTTATAAAGGACAAGGTTGAATGTCTCTTGTTTCAAGAACCTGCAGCAAATCGATTTTCGAAGGATACAATGACGCAACACATTGAAACTGTTTTATCAAATTTGCGTAACGATCAAGATCTATTCACGTCACTTTTGGCAAGCTACCCAAAGCGAATTCAGGCTGTCTTGGAAGCCAATGGCGGGAACACCAAGTTTTAATTGTTTCTCATTAAATGCAGGATTAAATTCTCTTTTGTAAGGTATGTTTAGTTTTACTGTACCTGTAATGGTTTAGGTCATGGGCTGGGGGGCTAAGCTTTATTGGAGCCCCGTGTGTATATATACAGGGTGTCCCAGGAGGAAATGTCAAGAATGCACCATTTCACTCTTTGGTTATTTCTAAGTAGAAAGTATTATATCGATATGGGTCTGATTCCCAACCGTTACCGAGATACAGGCCTCTACATTTGGGTAATTAAAACATAATAAAAAGGCGATCTTAGATACTATTTAATGACACTTGTGGTTTACAAAAAGTACAAACATACAATACACTTTTGCACTTATTGCAAAATGGTTTCAAAGTGACCCCCTCCTTCTTCAATGCACGCGGCGAGCCTCCGATCCATCGAGTCTTGCCAAGGAAAACGCGGAAGTTCATTTCTGAGGTTTATGAGCAGGTGTTAAGACGTACCTAAATAAATAATGTAAATAAATAATGTGAGGATCTGCACAGTTGCTAATGTATCATTAAATGTCATTGAATATTATCTAAGATCGGCTTTTTATTATGTTTTAGTTACCCAAATGTAGAGGCCTGTATCTCGGTAACGGTTGGGAATCAGGCACATGTCGATATAATACTTTCTACTTAGAAATACCCAAAGAGTCAAATGGTGCATTCTTGACATTTCCTTCTGGGACACCCTGTATATATATATATATATATATATATATATACAGGGTGGGCCGAAAGTCTGGATCCATAGGAAAATATTTATTTTAATACATAAATTACAACAAATGGTAAATACTTAAAATGAATATCAACTTTAACTCGTAAATGCGTATCCGTGATACTGTACAGTGGTTCGTACTCCAGTATAAACAACAAATTATAACAAATGCTCAAATTGGCGGCCTCTGACATCGAGACACTTAGGGATGGAATTTATGATTTTTAATAATTCTTCGAATTGACGTTCTCGAGATGCGTGTTTCATTTGATAATTATAATCTTCTTGTTGATTTTACTGGACTATTCGTTAAAGTTTCACATACCATTGCAGAGGTATTTTCATCAGTTAGTTTTTGGACGACCAGAACGCCATCAATCATGTACACTTCCTGTTTCTTTGAAACGTTTAAACAACTTGCCAACAGTCGCATGTGTTACTGGATGCTTATCAGGATGATTTCTATTGAATTCGGTAGCAACTTCTCTGTGTGTAGCGCCCTGTCTTGCGTACATGAGCACAAGTTCTACCCGGTCTTCTGTTGTTAGATTCGAAGCCATTTCTGGGCTGAAATAAAAAAGTATTTGAGTATTTATACTGGAGTACGAACTACTGTACAGTATCACGGATACGCATTTACGAGTTAAAGTTGATATTCATTTTAAGTATTTACCATTGTTGTAATTTATGTATTAAAATAAATATTTTCCTATGGATCCAGACTTTCGGCCCACCCTGTAATATATATATATATATATATATATATATATATATATATATATATATATATATATATACAACCTTACAAAGTTTCGCGTGATGATTCCTCATTTCGCGAAGGTCAAGCTTGTCTCCCCTCCTCTCGAGTTGGCCTGGTGAAGTAGTGAGTTGGTTTCTTATGCTCTCCACCTCACATAGCCAGGTACACCCGGCTGATCTGGGATTGTTCTGAGACAGGCGTCTAGTTTTCTTTTGAAGATGTCCACTGCAACTCCCTCCGTGTTTCTTAGGTCTTTGGGCAACTGATTAAACAGTTTTGGTCCTCTCACTACAAAACTATTTTCTTTCAGGGTTAAGGATGTCCCCTGTCTCGCCTTCAATTTGGGAATACGACACAGTCTACCGTTTCTACCTTCACTGTTGTTTGGGGAGTTATAGGGTTCAGAGTAAGATTAGGGACTAGTTTCTCCATTATTTTCCAAGTGTAAATAATGGTGTATCTCTCTCTTCTCCTTTCCAGTGAATATAGGTCTACTTCGTGTAACCATTCCAAGTAATTTAGTTCTTTGCTTCCATTGATCTTGGGTGTGAAGCTTCTCTGGATCCTTCCAGCTGTCTAATGTCTTCTTTTTTATTTGGGGATGTTAGGACCGAGCAGTATTCCAAATTGGGTATGACCAGGGTTTTCAGTAAAGGAATCATTACATTCGTATCCCTTCGTTTAAAGGTTCTCAATATCTGTCCCGTTATTCTCTTTGCTCTGTTTACTATCATCTTATTTTGTGTTTCAAATTTCGCATCATCTGTCATTACAACCCCTAAATCTTTTGCTCTGGAATTTCTCTGAATTTCCTGTCCATTTGGGGCATAATATTCCATGGATTTTAGGTCGTCTCTTTTTCCGTACCGTAACAGCTGAAATTTCTCGGTGTTAAACTTCATATTGTTGTATTCCGTCCACTTGTTGATTCTGTTTATGTCGGTTTGTAGAGATCCTATATCTTCTGGGTTTCTTATTTTTCTACTGATCTTTGTGTCATCCGCAAAGGATGTTACTGTGCTGTCTCTGGTAACGTCCTCATCTATGTCAGTTAGCATGATTATGAAGAGTAGTGGAGCTAATACTGTTCCTTGTGGTACTGAGCTGAGGACCTCTGATTCTGATGAAGTTACTCTTTGTACTATAACGACTTGCCATAGTTTTCATTACTTTCAAGTGCATCGATAATGTTGTTGTAGTGTTCCATTAGTTGTGATAGGCATGATCTGCCTGACCGAAACCCGTGTTGGTTATCAATGAATTTTTTCTGAGTTTCCAAAAAGTCATAGATTTTCTGTCTAACTATTCTTCTGGCCTCAGATCGATCTCCTCCTTTATATATTGGGACTATGTTTGCGCTCTTCAGGATGCCCGGTATTTCTCCCGTGTCTAGTGATCGTCTCCAAATCCAGTATAGGGGCTCAGCGATTGCATTCTTGCAGTTTTTGATCAGTGTGGCATTCCATTTATCCGGTCCTGCCACTGAGTGTGTTTTTAGTTTCCCTATGGCTTGTGTAATACCATCCGTCGTAAAGTCGAAATCCGTTATACTTTCCCCTTGTGGTTCTTCTTCAAAGAACGCGTTTCTATCGCATATCAATTTGTCAGTTTTTGGGATACTGAAAGATGATTCGTACTGAGCTCTAAATATTTCAGATACTTCTGTTAGATCATCAGATAAAGCACTGTTCTCATTTTTTAAAGGTCCGATAGTCGCATGGTTTTTCGACTTTCGTTTTGCAAAATTATAGAAGTACTTTGAGTTAGCCTTTATCACTTCTATAGCGTCGTCTTCTTCTTTTTCTGTATGCTTCTCGATTAGTTCCTGTATGACGACATCGATACTTTGCAGTTTATCATTTAATATTTTTCTGATAGTGTTATCTTTACAATTACTTAATTTTGCAGTCACTCTTTTTCTCTTTCGAAACAATGACCTCTTTTGTCGCTCGAACCTGCTTCTCTTTCCTCTTTGTTGTATCTTTGGGACATGTTTTTCTACAATTTCTAACATCTTCTCCTCTAACGTCATTAGCATCTCCTCCGTTGTCTTGGCCTCGAAAATGGTTTTCCAATCTATTACTTCCATGCTGGATGTCACATCTTCCCAGTTTATCGCGTTGGAGTGAAAATAAAAAGTTTCGAATTTGCTTCTTTCTGTTGTTCATGTTTTTTCCTTTCCGGTTGCATTTATACAGTGGTGGGCACCGTTAACCAAAAAGTTAACTTCGATAACGATAATCCGTTAACCCCAATTTTTAACTCCGATAACGATAATCCGATAATTTTACTACAAAGTTAACGGAAGTTAACGATAATCCGTTAACGATAACTATTTCTTTACTAACATTTAAAAAAATCAAGGAAAAAAGCTTTAAAACCCATAGAAAATGTTTATTTATGCAAAATCCAACAATAAATAGGTATTTAACTGTATTTTTATCAAGTTTTGCAACTTTTTTGCTTAATAACTTTTTTTTTTATTTTTAATAAAAAATGTACTGATTACATGTTTTGAAACCCTTGTAACCATTAACCATTAACTAAATTTTAATTTACCAGAGAATTATTATGGCGGGAACTGAAAGGTAAAATTAAATTTTAGGCACATTTATTAAAGACTGACACAATGTGCTGGTTGCCCTTCAGAAAGACCAACTTCTCAAAGTTAGGCCCAACTGCCAGTCTTGACCTCTTGGGCCTCAGGATGTCCTTGCCGAGAGAGAAGAGCCGTTCCACTGCGGCAGAGGACGGAATTGGCAGACTGAAGTTATGGCGGTTTGAATTCATTCGCGGAGCGGTGATCTTCCGTGAATGACTCCTCGCAGTTAACGTGTTAACGGACTTTAACAGACTAAATATCGAGTTATCGGAAGTTAACTGGTCCGATAACGATAAATGGAAATTAACTTCCGTTAATAGTCCGTTTAAAAAAGTTAACTTCGTTAATTAACTGTTATCGGATTAACGCTTTAGTGCCCAACACTGCATTTATATTAGTTGTTATTTCAATGATGTTGTGGTCTGATATCCTAGTTGGGGATATTTCTACATTATCAATTAGAGTACTGTTGTTTGTGAATACCAAATCTAGGTAGTTGTTTTTTCTTGTTTTTCTGTTATTTCTTGTGCTAACATAAATTTATCAGCTAGAGCTAGTAGCATTTTTACCTGCTCCTAGTCTTCTCGTGTGCCTCCCTTGTCCTGGTGTATACATATATTTTTTCCTATCCTTTTATATTTCATGACTGGGAAATTAAAATCACCACAGAAAAATATTTGGGGTTGGAGAGTGTAGAAGTTTCTTACCTCTGTAATGAAATCTGAAAATTTTGAGGTTTTATATATATATATATATATATATATATATATATATATATATATATATATATATATATATATATATACAGGGCGTCCCAAAAAAATGTATACACACTTTAACAGCTGATAGCTCAATTGATGTTTCTTTCTTTCCAAGTTAAACCCATTAGAATTATTAATGGCAGTCAGACTAAGCTTTGAACAAAGGAAATTCATTCTAAAATGCTACTGGAAGTGTGAAAACGCAGTTGAAGTGCAAAGACAGTTTAGGAGGGAGTTTCAAACAGATCCACCAACGCGACTTACCATCACTCGAATTAGAGATAAGTTTGAAGCCGATGGAACTGTTCAGAATGTCCACAAGAAGCGTTCCGGAAGACCACGGACATCGACAAGCCCACAAAGCAAGAAAGAGTACTGGAAACGTATCACCAAAGTCCAAGAAAATCTGTGCGGCAAGCGAGTCGTGAGGTAGGAATTTCAGAATCGTCTGTCCAACGCATTTTGAAGCGCTGTCAATGGAAAAGTTACATTCCAAGATTAGTCCATGCTATTAATGAAGATGATCCGGACCGAAGAGTGGAGTATTGCGAGTGGTACTTGGCACGATGTGGATGTGGATTGGACGAAGGGGTTTCGTAGAATACCCTCCGCGTTCACCAGACCTCACACCACTAGACTTTTTTTTATGGGGATACTTAAAAGACAAAGTCTACGCTATAAAACCTGCAACAGTCGCTGAATTGAGAGCAGCCATTGAACGAGAATGCATACAAACCAAACGAAATGTTTCGTGATGTTTGCGATTCCATTACTTCGCGTTATCAGCAGTGCCTGGACCAGAACGGACGTCAGTTTGAAAACAGGCGTTGACAAAACAATTAAATAATGTCTGTAGATTCTATTACATTTTGAAAATGAAATGTATTTTAATAAACACTGCCTTTATAAGTATTTAAAGTGTGTATACATTTTTTTGGGACGCCCTGTATATATATATATATATATATATATATATATATGATGAATAAAACCACGAAGGAAAAAAGAAACACAAAGGGGTGCTCAAGCGCTTTCGTCTAATGACATCCTCAGGAACACTGGAGTGAAAGGACAGATCAAGGCAATATATAGGTTACAAAAATAAACATACATACATACATATTCACATATATATATATATATATATATATACATATATAGTAAACATAGAAAAAATTGTGGGAGGAGCCAACATTTATATGGTCACAGAAGAATAAAGAAATAAAATAAATATAAATATAAATTGAGAAAAAAATAATTACAAAATAGTGCCTTAGTGATATATATGTCACAGCCTAAATAATCATAAAGAAATAAACAGGCAAATAAAAAAAACATAAATATATATACATACAACTATATATATATATAATATATTATTATATATATAAAAAGACACTTTTAGCACTTTGGCCGACCTTCAATATAAATTCAAATGGCTTGTTTATGGAACAGGTCACAAAAGAATAAAGAAATAAAAATAAATATAAATATTGTAAGTGGTCTACCAATTCAAGCTCAAAAGGGAAGTTTTACAATCAATTTAATAGATGCTGCCAAATTGATATATATGTCACAAAAAAATAAAGAAATAAACCCAAAAAAAAAAAAAAAACAAATTAATTATTAAAAAAAAAAAATAATAATAATAAATTGAAAGATAAATTTTAAGAGAGGCACACCAATTTAAAGGGAAAAATTACCACATATGCATATTATAGTCACAAACGAATAAAAAAGTACAAGTAAATATAAATTGGAAAACAAAATGATGCCTAGATGATATATAAAGAACAATAAAATATATATACAACATATATACGGTATATATACGAAATATAAACGCAATATATACAGAATATATATATATATATATATATGCATAAGGGAAAAAAATTACCAAATTTGTTTTTATAATTATTGTCTGAAAAAACGGTAGGTCGCAAAAGAATAAAGAAATAAAAATAAATATAAATTGAAAAAATTACAAATAATACACGTACACATGTATACCCGCATAACCAAATATATATACATATACACACATATATACAAACACACACACACACACACACACACACACATATATATATATATATATACAAGCTTGACCTTCGCGAAATGAGAAATCATCCCGCAGAACCTTTGTGAGGATGTCATTAGACGAAAGCGCTTGAGCACCCCTTTGTGTTTCTTTTTTCCTTCGTGGTTTTATTCATCATAAATACTTTTCACGTGTCACTTTCGTGAAATAATTTTTCATATATATATATATATATAGCTTGTTTTCTGGCGGAAAAAGCCGGAACGGCATTTCAGTAACTTTTATTTTCAACATGCAGAAGAAATGCAAAAACCTTCACTTTTTTCTACTTTAAGGTCAAAATATGATAATAAAAACCTACCCTAATAGAAAGAGTTTATTTCCACAACAGTTTTTCTGTATCCACCCGAAGAGAATGCCAGTGGGCATCGAAACTGTTGTGGAAATAAACTCTCTCTATTAGAGTAGGTTTTTATTATCATATGCAGAAGAAAATTTCATTTTATTTTCATTCCTATTTAATTTTTTTTGTTACATGAGAAAATTTTAGGAAAGGAAAGACGGGTTTTTTTTATGGGAAGAGGGAGATTGGGATGGTCACGTGGTTGGATAGGGTAACAAATGGGAAAGGTCGTACGAAATTTATAGTAGAGTTCCGGAACCTTTCTTTTCAGAAAAAAACCACTGTGTATATATATATATATATATATATATATATATATGTATTTATTTATTTATTTACCATTAATTAGATTTATCTTGTAACCACTATATACAATTGTTAATTCGCGTAAGAGGAACGTTAAAATAATATTTGTGTAGGTATAAAACGCTTGAATCATGGGCTCTGCTGTATATATTATTGAAGGTCTGGTGCAGTTTCTTCGAGCAACTGATACATTGAGAAAACGGATGGATCTTTTAACGGAATTTCAGGTGGTCGGTATAAATTCACATTAAATTTGCAATTATATATAATTTTCGCTAATATAGTTTATGTTCTGAATGGTTTATATTAGTTTTTGTTAGTACAAATTAGTTAGTACAAATTAATGCTAAATTTTGGGATGAACTGAAGAAAACGCACCTCAAGTCTAGAAAGGTGCGCTTTCTTCAGTTGGCCAAAAGTGAGGTGCGTATTCTTCAGTTGCCACATATGAGTTACAGTAGTTTAACTGCATGGGTGCAGACGCAGCATGCTTAATTCATACTTAAATGAATTTATGTGGAGGGACAGATTTAGCAACGATGCCTTCAACAATTTTTGTATTCACATGTCTGAACAATACCCTGTTTGAATTCCTGTAATATTTTTTACTTCAAAATTTGGATCACCTGAAGATCAGGGGCCCCAGCCTTCTTTAGTTAGTTTTATAAGGATAACTAACGAAAATATCACGACCTAACCTAACCAATCGTCAAGGGCGTACAGTTGACCTAACGATTGGTTAGGTTAGGTCGTGATATTTTCGTTAGTTAGCCTTATAAGGCTAATTAAAGAAGGCTGGGGTCCCTAATCTTCAGGTGATCCCAAAATATTTTAGAAATAATTTTTATGCAATAAATTATTATTTTAGCCTTCCTGTAAAAATAAAAATATATATTCTGAAAGTTTTCTTTCTGAAACCTATTTCTACAGTTTATCCATTTAAGGTGCGTTTCCTTCAGTTGGGTTAATTTGAGGTGCGCTTTCTTCAGTTGGTGTTTTTGAGGTGCGTTTTCTTCAGTTGATCCAAATTTTGTTAGTACAAACTAGATCTAACCTAAATTTAAAAGTTCCGTCCAGAATTCTTTGCGATGCGGTTTCACTTCTAGTTGAATTGATTTAGGAATCATCGAAGAAGGTTCATTGAGGTTCATAATATAATCAATCAAAGAAGCCAGAAACTGGCACAGCGCTCAAATCAACTAATTCCAGATATTGCAATAACTGTCAAATTATTATTATTATTATTATTATTATTATTATTATTATTATTACCAGCACCACCGGGAGTCGAACCCCCTAACATCAGTGCATGCCTTCGATTTGCTTATAGGGGAACGGCGTTACCCACTGAGGTACGGAGCTACGGGCGCTGGCATTCAGTGAGGTTAGTTGGTCTTTGTGTTTCTGCATACATTTAGTATGTTTGTGTGCTAAAAAATGTATCATTAGTGTTGGGGGGGATTCTTATTCTTATTATCAACATATGTATCAGGTAAAAATTTAGGAAAATGAATTAAGGTATGTGTTCTTATAATCTTGAGAACAATATTTTTTCTTTGCAGTAGATTAAACTCGGTTAACCATTAAGTTTTGAGGCACTTTGCTCACATACTCAATATTTTTATGGAAAACTCTGTGTATGTTGCGCTCGTGAGATGTCTGCAGTAAAACTATAATAAAAGGAGCAGACATTTTGTTATGGCGATTGTTTGTCGTGTAACCACCAATTCGTCGAAGGAGTGGGAAGCCTTTATCCTATTTTCCACAAAAATCCTGATCGTCAGTGTTGTCCAATAAATTTGTCCTATAAAACATTGGCTTGGCTCCAATTTAAAGCTAAACAGATCTTCTTACATTCGTTTATTACATGTTTATATCTTTAGATCTTCTTTCCTTCTATCGTTCATTAAGTAATGAATGATAGAAAAGTTCTCACTCCATGAAATTTAGACGTTCACGACCACGATTCTGTACACAAGGAAAAATACTTGCGTACAACAATCAAATTCATG